>JAGDYQ010000090.1:3652265-3677783 GCA_021962125.1 Bulinus truncatus | reverse complement strand
TTTGGTGTGAACCAATTTTTCAATTAGTATTTTTTCTTGTTTATTATTATAATTACTAGATAATTATTTCCTATCACTCCTTTAATTTATATTTTTCATGACTTGTTCACTAATGCAATAAAACAAACGCTTGTGTTTATTGAATTCTGTAGAAATGGGTATTTTTTTGGTCTCAAAGGGACATAATATAAATCTAGAAAACTTACAAAGAATAGTGGTTTAAAGCAAACTGTTATCAGCGTGTATAATAAGAAAGCATTGGTATTTCATCTTGTTACATTTGAACAATTCATCTTGCCACTTTGAATTAGCTGGTCTATTATGAACTTCAGCGCCCTGATGATTTCCTCATATATGTGCCACCATTTTATTTTACACTTCCTTCCACTACTGACATAGTAAAAGTCAATACAATTAAAAAAGTGTGATGCAGCCAAGTGAGCGGTTAGCTGTCTGTCCGTACATTGCTCTGGGGTGTAGAGAGTTCGGGGGGGGGGCAACAAAGCTGTCCTTCAAGCCCGTAGCGTGCGAAGGTGGGGGCAACAAAGCTGTCCTTCAAGCCCGTAGTGTGCATGTTGAAACAAAGCTGTCCTTCAAGCCCGTAGCGTGCGAAGGTGGGGCAACAAAGCTGTCCTTCAAGCCCGTAGCGTGCGAAGGTGGGGGCAACAAAGCTGTCCTTCAAGCCCGTAGCGTGCGAAGGTGGGGGCAATGGCAAAGCTGTCCTTCAAGCCCGTAGCGTGCGAAGGTGGGGGCAACAAAGCTGTCCTTCAAGCCCGTAGCGTGCGAAGGTGGGGCAACAAAGCTTGTCCTTTCAAGCCCGTAGCGTGCGAAGGGTAAAGTAACAGCTGTCCTTCAAGCCCGTAGCGTGCGAAGGGTGGGGGCAACAAAGCTGTCCTTCAAGCCCGTAGAAGGCATAAGGGTGGGGCAGCAAAGTTGTCCTTCAAGCCCGTAGCGTGCGAAGGGGGGCAATAAAGCTGTCCTTCCGGCCCGTAGCGTGCGTGGGGGGGCAACAAAGTTGTCCTTCAAGCCCGTAGCGTGCGAAGGTGGGGGGCAACATGTTGTCCTTCTCAAGCCCGTAGCGTGCGAAGGGGTGGGGGCAACAAAGCTGTCCTTCAAGCCCGTAGCGTGCGAGCAGGTGGGGGCAACAAAGCTGTCCTTCAAGCCCGTAGCGTGCGAAGGTGGGGGCAACAAAGCTGTCCTTCAAGCCCGTAGTGCGTAAGAAGGGGCTTCACCTGCTTTTTGTCTGGCCCCCTCTGCTTTTTTGTTCTACTTGTACTTTTCACGCTACTGGGCTGCTGTCCCTCCTTCTCCGCCCATTAATTTAATCGTATGTGTACTTTTATATACCAGTACTTAAAAATAAAAAGTAATAAATGGCAGGCTCAAAAAGTGTCCCTGGGTCCAGCTATTTGGGGTCACCAGACACTGATGCGAGTAGGAATGTCAATCTGGGGACACCAGACACTGATGTAAGTAGGAAGACATGATGCACCCATGGGCGTCGCTAGGAATTTTTCCAGGGGGGGGGCAAATAACAACTTTATGAGATTTTTTTTAAATGTAAGGGGGGGGGAGCAAATGCTCCCCTCTTATATATGACATTTTTTCAAAATGTTGGGGGGGGGGGGGCAAATGCCCCTCCTTGAATACGCCCATGGATGCACCCCTGTCTCCCTCCATTTTGATCCATATTCAAATGTGTCCTGAAGTTGAACCAGATATTAAACACTGGCGTACGACCACCATTGTGTCATCTTATATTCACGTCACTGCAATAACTCTGTTATAATGTGTCTTAGACTGGTCAACAATGTTGCTTAAAACACATCTTTTTATTTAATAGGACTTATCACTAATGTTATTTAACTTTATTCTTTTAACCTATGATCTGATGTTGTCTAGATGTCCAGAACAGAAGAAAATTTCAATAAGTAGGTAGTCCAGACCAAATTTTAAAATTTATTTCCTCAGTTTTCTTAAAAAGAACTAAAAATGTGGATACTAAATGTATTATGATATATTTTAAAATATATGTAAAAAACGTTATGAGCTTGTTTAACTTCAACAATCACAAAATTACCCATAGACTTCACACAAGTTTAAATTGTATTACAACTTAAAATAACGTGTAGGATATTATTGTTTTGCCTCTAACATGGCAATTTGGACTAAAATCACTTAAAATGGCGGTTTATATAAATTTGCTGACATTAAACTATTTATCAAAGACGAAAGGATGAAATCATTTAGAAACATAAATAAGTCTCTTATTAATATGTCAACCCCTCATATTTTTGTCAAACCTCTGAATGGACCAATGATTTATTTAAAAAAGCCTTAAGCCTACACACAGATAGGCTGATCTAGGCATCTAATCTGTTCTGGTCCTTTGAGCTGCAGGGCAGATTGGAAGTAAAACGGGTTCTCGCACAAAATTTATTTAAATGAAATATTTCTAAGGATGAAATGAGCTTCAACAGATTAGATTGAGCAAACTTTCATAAAGTGAAAAAATACCAAATGTGCCAACTACATCTGAAAGACAGGACAGTTGATGATTGCATAGGTTATGCAAGTCAAGGGAGGCCACTGTACAATAGTTTGAAATGGAGCTAATTATAAGTACAGCTTAATGGATTATTGTCAACTACTTAGTGGAAAGTTGAACCCAATTATGTCATTTTGTGTATAAATAGAAAAATACACAAGAGACTATGCTATTTTAAATATTGGGTCTAAGTGTAAGCAATACAGAAATCAATAAATTTGGCTTTTGTAAGAATGAACATTGCAAACTGTCACAATTCATGGCCTCTCAGTAAATTGTACTAAAAAAAATTTTGTTGGGCCATTAACAGTTTGTACTAGGTTCAGATAGAGGTATGATTAACTGAAGTACAACTAAAGAGGTTGCAATAACTACTTTTAACTTATTACAATTTGTGGGTCAGATCTGATAGCATTCAACAAGAGCACACCCAATGATGTCTTTTATAGCCATTTCTAACAGCTGGGGGGGGGGGTCCACCATTAAGCCAATAAAGTTATAGCTTTAAGCTCATTCAAGATAGCAAATATAAGGGCCCATCTCTCATTTGTTCTAAGACACAGTTAATGAACTGTTCTGCAAATTGCTGACTGTCATGTTGAACAAGTACAATGAATAAAATTTAAAATGGTGTATCTTGCATTAATAATGGCTGGCTAAGTGAAGTGCCCAAATCAGCTGAACCCCAACAATATTTGGACTACCTACTTGTGTTAAATATGGGAGAAATGATATAAAGATCACTAAAATAGTTTGTTCAAAACACCAGCAGCATACAATAATTTTGAATTCTAGTTTAAAAGCATATAACCACTAATTGCGATTTTTAGTAATTACCAGCATGTTAGTTAAATGTAAAACAAGATTTAGCTGTACACTAATATGCACTAGAGCTACTTTATAAAGAAACATGCCAATTAAATTTATTGAAATCACTTATTTATGTGTTATCACTTTATTGTCTCTAAATGTCAATCATTGTAAGATAACTTGTAACCAATCAGTGATTCATCACTTTGCATGAATAAAACAACAAAATAATTCAAGAGACAGACAAAATAAAAAGCACAACTAAACCATACTTAATTCAAAAGTTTATTCTTTGACAGCGTACTTCCTAATTGGGTAAAGTCGTCGCTTCCTTAACTCCTTCTTACTCTTGAGTGTCAGCTCAAAAGGAGTCAGGGCACGTCTCATAGCTCTTGTCTTCTTGGGTCTTAAATCTTTAGGCTTGTGTGTCTTCTTACGGTAGAATTTACGCAGGTTCTCTTTCTGTGTCTGGTTAATGACAGTGAGGACACGGGCTACAGATTTACGCACTGTGTAACTGTAACAAGAAAATTTTTGTTTTGATCAAACAACCTGTAAAATTTATCTTATTGATGGTGACACTAACAGCTGCAGATTTCAGACAAAAGTAAACTGCAGATAAATTAAGATAACAGAACAGCTCAAGCATTAGTTAAAATTTTGTTAGAAAAAGAAATTGTCAAATGCACCGCTTAACATCAACCACCTACTGAATAAATCTGTAGCAAGGAATGAAAGTTTATGTTGGTCAACCCTTTACATCTTGCTCTGCTAATTATTGATTACTTTTGATATTATATACTTGTTTGTAAAAGTTTTAATTCCATAACAAGCAAAAAAAAAAGTATAAAAAAAAGGACATTAATACTTTTGTGTGGATTTCTAAAATCATTAGTGGATGTTGCCTAATATCATGTACATTTAGAGAAAAAATGGATGATATAAATAAGATACCAAAGTGATACAGCTTGTAAATACATCTCATTATAGGCCAACAGGGAAGACTAAATGTTTCTGTAGCCACAGGGGAAGCACAAAGCCAAAATTCTTCAAATACTTTACATTTCAAAATACACTGGCCTAACCTATAATTTCATCAACCATACTCTATAAAGATATGTCATTATGTATGGGTTATTTGAAGTCATTCACAAAATATTAGAATAGTGAGAACATTACAAGTGAAAATGATGTAGGCTAAAGTAATAAAGACAGCTCCTAAAATGTGGAACATACTACCTGGTGACCGATAGAAGTTGTGAACAAGTTTCTCAAAGCAGTATTATAAGCATCAAACAGTCAACAAAATTCTAAGATCTTACCATAAAACAAGCCACATGATACTTGAAGCAGTGCAGACTAAAATAATTTTTCAGCTCATCTTACTAAGACAAGTTAAATGAGTATGTCAAAAATTATATATGAACAAGAAATATCAAAGTCTGACAATTTTCTCTTGCTCAAAATAAGAAGACAGTACAGCAAATGCACAGTAAAACTGAACTATTATGTTCATTAATTATAAACCATGCTAATAATAAAATAAAATGGCTAATTACTCCCATTAATGAACTTTGCCGTAGGAAATGAATGAATCTCTTGTGTTAAGTGGATTGGTCTTAACAATTAACAAAATAAAATAAGTTTAAAAAAGAATGCCATGCTTTTAATACATGACTACATCAAGAAACAATGATGTCCATGACTTCATCTAGAGATTTAAAAGTATAATTTATAGCCTATTCATCAATTACTAATTAAGATGGCTATTAGAATGTTTGACCAACAGTGACCAGTTTTCAGCCTGGCTATGATATTGGACACCCCTGAGCTACAATAGTATTCAAGTAAACAAAGATACAAAAATCACAACTTACATCTTAGCTAGCTTTGCAGCAGCACCACCAGTCACTTTAGCAACACGTAATGTCTGGAGCTCCTGTGAATTGCAATAGGAGAAATGTTTTAAAATCATATAAAGGAAAATTAACATTCAAGTTGTCAAGTTTTTAATTCACCATTATTTACAAAATGATTTATAATGTCTACAAATAATTAACTAAGAGTATCAGCTGAATTAAAGTATACGAAATTAATTACATTTTTAAGCTCTTCAAGCTGCTTGAGAAGGTCCTCTTTCTTTTTGCCTCTAAGCTCCTTAGCCTTGACTTTTGCCTACAAAAATAAAGCAAGCCATTATTTTCTATCGAAAATGCATTTACGTATCATTATACAAAAATCAGTAAAGGTGACAATCCAATACACATTAGGGTAATAAATAAGCATTAATTTGTCTATATTTTATTATTTGAAGCAATAAAAATCTGTTTTAATAAAATAAACTATTAATATAAGTTAGATTATTCACGATTGTATGGACAGCCTACCATTTTCGTTAGATTTCAGGCTGGAAAGGATCGTTAGTTCAATAGAGCTTCCGGTTAAATGTAAGTATATTCAAACAATTATTGTTTGTAGTAGAATTCGAGTGTATAAACTGTAATGGATAATATCGTAAACAAATAAAATTATATTAGATAAAATAAAATATTTCCAAAATAAAATTTTTAACGGTTAATATTTTATCTCAACATAATACGAAAAAGAGAAATAAAAGAATAGTCGTGGATGTAGCTGGCTGAAAGTTTCCGGATATAACTTCCGGGGTGGATAAGGAAGGAGAGTTGTTGTGACAAACAGTATTTTCTCAAACAAATATTATGGCCAAAAATACAAGCTCTAGTAAATTTAGAAAAGTAGATGTTGATCAATTTGACGAAGACAGGTACTCGCGAGTCTTAGTCTCATAATATTACAATGTTATATGTGGATTGAGATGTCTCATTCATAGTTAGCGTATGATTTAGGAATTGAATGTCTTAAAAAATTAATAGAAGAAATGTAAATATTCGTATCACTTAATTAAGGAAGATGAATGATCGAAGTAAACTTTAGACTGACGATTGTCTTCTTATTCATCTATACGAAAAAGTTCAGAAGTTGACTCCTAAAATGAATAGAATAAAAAAAAATAGTTTCAAACTTAAGTGTCTAAAGATTACTTAGTGAGAGGAACCTTAATCAATGTCTAATTCCAGTTATCATATCATTCATTATTAATTAATTAGCATAGTTCAAGTCAATGTACTATAAATAGGTTGTGTTAAAATATAACTTATAGATGTATCTCACAATTATGGTTACATTAATTAAAACAAATATTGAAATGTAGAATGATATGTTATGGAAGCAGTGGTGTGAAGAGGGAGGGGCAGAACTTACCTTGCCACCAGTAAAGCGTGGCTTTTTCACCACTTCTGTACTTTTTGGAACAGGAATAAGGCAGTATTTTTAGAGTCTACTACTTAATCTAGTTATGGTACTGTATAACAAAAAGGGGAAAATATATACATATAAGACTCACTCAGTTATCAACTGAATATAAGAAATAACTATCCTTACTTGGATGTTTGTATAATTGTGCTTCAATATTTACTATGTTCTTTATACAGATAATATTTCATTGGTGGAAAAAAGATATTTGTATAATTAATTCTTTTTGTTTAAATTATTATATTTTAAAATTTATTTCAAGATATAAAGATGATGAAGAAGCTGATGGGTCTGGTGTTGACCAAGGACCTAGTGAAAGTGAAGTCAACAATCTTCTAGCAAGATATCCTTTTACACAAACCAATGCATAGGAGTATCATTTGATGGGAGAGAGGGTGCGCGCCTACGATAGAGTTTACTGATTCTTTATTATCTGTTAAAGAGAGTGTCCATAAGCCTACATGGTTGTAGGTGGTTGTAGGACTTAAGTTTGAATAATTAAAGGTAGCATCTTCTGAAGTTATCTACATTTTTCCACCATGGTCTGTTTTCAATGAATTTATCCTTTTTTATTATTTGAAGAAATCAATCTCCCTTCACTATATTATAAAATTAAATTAATTCTTTTTTGTGTTCAATTTTAGTTATGATTTTTTTCATGCTGTACCCTCCTTAACAGTTCTCACAGATAAATGTCAGGAAGCCTTGTTACATGTTTTACAGAATGCTCCAGCTAACTCCAAAAATCAGGCGGTAAAGGTAGGTAAAGAGTGGACAGTTATTACCAACCTCATTAATATCTTTTTTTTAAATCACGTTTTGTTGTGTTCTTTATTGTTTGCTTTAGGAAGTATTTGTTAAATGTTTTACTGATTGCTCTAATGGTATTTATTTGTAAATACAGTCTTAGTGCTAAAAGGTCTTGAGCTATTTTTTTAATACAATTTTATTTTTCTGTTCTGCATCATATCCTAGAATCTGATCTGCTTTAAATGTGCTACATCAATTATTAGATCTAGTAGATGGCTGAGTACTTGAACTCTACTCTAGTATGCCAGCACTTCTGCTTCATACTTGTGGTTTTTTTTCGCTTTATTTAAACTGTGGCTTTGAAAAAAAAGGACAGAATTTATATTGAGAGGATGTGTGGTGTTTCTGTAGAGTGATCTAGTGTCGACCTTAGGGCTCAGAGTTCCACCTTCTGTGATTACACAGGGAGTTTTTCGTGTCATGTTGAAGATTCCATCTGTGTCTCCCGTAGTTCCTCAACTGCCTTTGCATTATTGGCTATGGTGGGGATGAAAGAAGGGCTCTGCAAAAGAGGCTTCAGAGTGATTTATAGGATCACAGGCTCTTCATGCTACGTGAAATCTTCGTTCGTCACACATAAAAAACTTACGTTTGAGAATCTTTGAAATAAACAATACCATCTAATCTAGTGCCTATTTTTCTAATCTATGTTTGGGGAAGGGGGGTGGTGGTGTTATATTAGGTACAGTTGTTTTGACAAACATTTCTTTTTCTTAGGATTACTATTAAACATTTCTTTCTGCAGGATAGAGCCGCTAATTTAGCTGTCAGAGTCTTGACCAGTTTCAAAGGGGACATGGACCAGTGTATAAAATCCCTAGACAATAAATGTGTCGATACGCTTATGAAATATATTTATCGGGGCTTTGAAACACCATCTGAAAACAGCAGCGCCATTCTTCTTACATGGCATCAAAAGGTACGTCCTATATAAAAGACACTAATGAATTCTACACTTCACCTACCTCGATGGCCCTTTAGGGCTTAGGGAACTTCTTTTACACATATTCTGGCAGGTTTTATTTTATATTGTTAAAAAAAAGGTACATTTTTAGCTGATTAAATTTATGAAAGCCAACATTTTATCTTTAAGAGTTTACCTTTATTTATGGAATATTTTGTAAATGATACCATCCATAAAATTGTATAGAAATTATTTTCTGTTTTAACTCTATTCCTTCTTTTTGTAGACATTTGCTGCCGGAGGTTTGGGGAGCATAATGAGAGTCATGACTGACAGAAAGCGAGTGTAGCATCAAGTTTGTTATTAGTTTTCATTGGGTTTTAGCTTGGGTTTAATCTTCATCTTGAAATGTGTTTATTTTCTGAACACATTTGGCTTACATTCAAAATGGAACCGAAAATTTTGTAAAAGATAATAACAAGATATGAATGATACGATTGTATTATATTCCATTATTCAGATTTACTGTTATACTTTTGAAATGTTATTGGAATGAATGTTGACAACAAAAAAAGCTTTGAATTTATTACAGCTTCATCTCTCTTTATCCTTGGCAAATTTACTCAATTAGAAATATAGTTGTTTTATGAAAGGAACAAACCTGTTCTTAAACTTGAAACCTTTCACATCAAGCTTAATTTTCAAAATCTGTTAGAGTTTATAAATTATAGTCTTAGGTTTACAAGCGGTTACTTTAAAAAATTGTAGTCCAAAACTTTTGGCATTTTTAAAGTATTCACTTAGGTTTCTTTGGACATGAATTTTATTATGTTATTCATTATTATTAATGTTCATATTTGGCTAGTCAAACTTTAATATGAATAATTAGGCCTGTAACTAAAAGTCTGTAGACATAATTCCCTAGGTAAAAAGTATATTAGCAATACAAATATTTTCACCCTATCTGAATTTTTTTTTTAACCAAAATATATAAACTTTTTTTTTTTTATAGTAGATTTGCTTTGCTTATGTTGGTTTGACTCTACCATCCGTTTGATGCGTATGAACTATTTGAACAATGTTTCTTGTGATTACAAACACATTACAGTGTGTGTGTTAATATAATAGATACACATTTTTTAGAACTCTATTTGAATAGCTTTTGTGCTGATAGTAAAAATTAATCTTTTTTGTTATTATGAAATGTCCATTTTTCTTGTTTACTTTGGCACACTTGTGAGCAACTATCTGCCACACTATTCATACAATTATTTTCTTTGACACAAATTTTAGCATATATAAATTATCCAACATTTATTGCTCTATTAAACATATTGTTTATTTGAGTTATTGACTTTGTTTATTTGTTTGAAAAAGAATTTAAAAGCCAGTTTTGTTTGGTCAAGGATTATATAAACAGTTTTAAATGTTGACCAGACCACTGTGGCCTGTCCACACCATTGCTTTATGGGATTTTTTCCAAGGTCCCCAAAAAAAAAACACATAGGTAAAGATTTGTGTGTATCAATGTGAAGATTGCCTATTACTGATTTATAAAGGCGTACATTTGTAAAACCGGAAGTATAACCATCAGACTAAAATAAAATAGAGGACTATTACTAATTATTAAGGTACTTAGTTGTGCTATTCACCATGTATGCTGAAAAGCGTTAATTTATGAACATTTAATATGTAATGTCTAAAATTAAATTGACAAAATAATTTCAGATGTTTCGGAAATGGAGTGTCATTCTAAAAAAAAACAACAAAACTTTTGTTATAAACATTTCAATGATGCTCATAGGTTTATTGAAGAGAATATATTTCCATACATGATACAAATATATATATATAAACAGTGTACAACATACCTGGAAACATAAAATTATCAAAATACGCTCACAGGTTTTGTTATAATTACATAAAAAAAAAAGAAATAATCATAATCTGAAAGAAATGTTAAATGTTTTCAATTTAAATTATAAAAGAATGTACACAAAGGATACAAAAAAAAAACAAAACATTTGACAGTAAATTTCTCTCAAGGTTTGTCTTTTTTTTTCTTGTGTGCTTGCTGTATACAATTTCCTTTTAAATCTATAATGAACTGGTTCGGATCCACACTTTTTTCTGTAATGAAAAATAATGGCTTAATTTGTTAACAAGTCCAGAACCACTAAAATCATTAAAAACAAGACCACTATCAACATTGATAAATAAATTTTTTTAGCAACTTCGTGTTGCACTGAAACATAAAGTGAACAAATCATTCTTTATGACATTGATAGTTGCATCGCTTGCAGCATTATAATATAATGCCATGTAGTATTTTTAAGTAGCTTTGTAAAAGATCTTAGCGTAATGGCCTGAGCATCATGATTTATTTAAATAAAATGGTATTGTGATTACTAGAGAAAAAATATCACAAGTTATGTTATGGGGCACATTTGGAGAGGATTAACTCCCACCAGGTGCCTTCCCAAGTGCTGGATAGCCAATGAAATTAAATTCTCAGGGATTACCAAAGCCAGCAACTTTTGGCCTTGTAGTTTGTGGAGAGAACTACAAAGGCTAAGGGACGTAACCTTAAACAAAGACAGGAACACACAATGCTGTGAGGGCTGTGCTTGTACACATGGCAAACTACCCAGGCATGAAAAACACCATTTAATGAAAGTAAAACAAATAAAAAATACAAACTGGTTAAAATGGACACTGACCCTCACATAATTAATGGACGGCTAATTGGAATGTATTTACAGAGAAGTCTTAAACCTCTTTAATGAAGAACACAAAAGTAGCAGCACTACAAGAAATAAAATGAACGATTCAGATTTACTAAACAGTCTACCATTATCTACAGTGGAAACATTACAAACATTGAGGTCAGGAAAAATAGAATAAATCAAGTACTTGACTTTAAACCAGCTAATGAAAAAAATATGCAGTCTCATGTTATGGGATAAAATGTTCTATTTGACCCGTATCTGAATCCATCTACCCACTGATGATTCAGACGATATTACCAAAGAAGAAATCTATGATGGTTTAGAAAGAATGGATGAAGAAACACCCAGATATGATGTTAAAATAGTTTTTAGTTTCAATGCAAAGAAACAATAACCAGACCAACAATGGGATGCTAAGCCTTTATGAAGAATGCAACAACAAAAAATGCTAATTGATTTTGGGTCAGGTAAAGTCATAACCATAAAGTTCCCTTAGCCCTACTGGGCCATCAGGGCAGATGAAGTGTAGAATTCATCTGTTTCTATAACCTCAGCATATGAAGGGATTGTGTGGTTAGCACAACGCCCAGCCGCCTTTACTTCCCCAACTTAAGTCAGGTACCCATTTAAAGCTGGGTGGGCTTGTGGGACGACTTTGCACCAAATTTCACCATGAAAAATTCCATGGTTCTCACCGAGGATCTAACCCATGACTCTAAGGTCGACAGTCGAGCATCTACACCACTCTGCCATCCGTCCACAATGTCATAACCATAAGTAGTAAATAATTTCTACACAAAGAGACATGAGGCATGGGGATCACCAGATGGGGTGGCAAGAAATCAAATAGACCATGTATTAATCCACAGATGGCATGGCTCCGATATTCAAGACAGCAGAAGTTATGCTGACATAGATCAGATACTGGTAAAAAAAAGTGAAGTATAAACATGTTCCACATTACAAAAGATAACAAAACAAATCAATTTGACTGTCTAAAGCTAATATAGGAGCCACAAACAAAAGAAAAATGTAGACAAGAAATTAAAAGCAATCTGGCGGTGAGATACTATTGAAAATCTAAATGACCACTGGGAAGATTAAACAGACAATAAAAATAAAAAACTAGGACACAAGGACAATAAACAGAGTGGTATGATGATGAATGTAAAAAAGAATCAGAAGAAACAATAATGTTGCAAAACGCAACAAGAAGTCAACACAAATGTGCACTGAGACAGAAGAAAAAAAAACAGTGAATGGGTAAAAAAGGAAAACTTGAATAACTGGAGGAGCTTTCAAAAGAAACCAGAAAAATGTACATGGTAATCAAATAGGAAAATAACTTCTTCAAAGGAAAATCACAGAAGTTTTGAAGCAAATAAGTGGACACGAAATGAAATGGTTCTGGGAAGATGGGCTGAAGAGGATAACATCAATATACTCACATGTAGTACAGCTAGAAATAAATCAGATAATTAACAAAATATGGAAGAGATTATGCCAAAATGATGGGGAAGAGCTTTGATAGTTCCACTTCACAAGAAACAGCAACAACCACAGAGGAGTGTATGAAATACTAACAATGTAATGATACAGCTCTAGCACAGACTGAAAGTAGGGAATAGAATTTATTATGGTTTACATAAAATCAGTGGCGTCACTAGGGGGGTGCGGACCGCACCGGGTGACACCCTCACGAGGGGTGACACCCGACTGCAAAATATCTAGTTTTAGGCCTATACATTCTTAAAATAATTCACCCCAGCTTTCTGTGGATTTAATTTTATAAATAAATAAAAATATCTCGATATTAACAGACACTGCATACTTTTATCATTAATTATTTTAGTTCACCGGTTCCGGATACGTCTAAGACTGAACTCTTATGATTTAAAAGTTATTTTTCTATTTCGAAATTGCATAACTTGAGCCATTCTTTCTGATTATATATAATATTAAAAAATGGTGTAGCATCGTTTCTGTAGCGCGCTGGCAGAGGTGGGCTAATCAAGTTTAATGGGTACCTACATTTAGGGCTAACTATATGCGGGTTCGATTCCTCTCAGAGACATATATTTTTTTTTTCAGATTTTTTTTTTTCAGAATTAGGGGGTAGGGTTAGGGTGTGGAGCAATATCTATTGATGGTCCCCGAAAAAAAAATATATCTCCCATTATTAACAGTAAATGACGTCATCAACGTCTGCAGTAAATAAGAGTTCTCATTCATTCTGTTTACTGACGTCATCAAAGTTTGCTAGACGTATCCCGAAAAAAAATACGTAGTACGTCTTAGACGTATCCGGAGCCAGTGCGTTATTTTAATGAAATTATTGGTATACTTACACTGACCTATAGATATCAATTATCGCTAAAATCCTGACCCCCAAATGGAAAAAAAATAATAAAGTCGCGCATGCGCACATATATACGGTGTCATGAGAGGGGGTGACACCCTGAGTTACCGCACCGGGTGACACCAACCCTAGTGACGCCACTGCATAAAATACTCAAAAACAGACTGATCTCCAGTGAATTTGAGAAAACAATATACAAGAAGTAAAACACAGTGGTGAAACACAGGCCATCAACAAGCAAGTAGAATATATGCTAAACACCTCGGGAAAAAAAAATATTTCAGAAAATATGGACCAGTCAAACATAACGAATGGAGAAGATCTCAAATGATCAAATGAGTTTTATCTGTCAAAATCAAATAGACTGAGGTAACACCAGCAGAAATCAAATAGACTGAGGTAACATAACATGTGAGAATGACCTTAAAACCATAGGAGTGAGAGAGTGGAGGAGTAATGGAGAGGAGTGTCACACCATCACCGAGCCCTGCTTACGATGTAGAGCCACAGAAAGTAGAAGAATGTAATGGGCCATAATTTAAGGGCTTGTCCCACAATTTCTTTTCAACATATTACTAGGAAATTATTTTTTTATTTCATTTTGCTTAATAATTAATACATGTTAATATACATGTTTCATCTAAAATAATTTAATCCATGATGGAATGTCTTAATTTGTGGTGAAGATCCCTATTAGCCAAGGCCTGTTGAATTGCAAAATGGATATGAAAATAATTGGACTGTCAACAAAAAAAATCTGGAAAATTTCTACAATATCTTATTAATCCTTATCAATAAAAAATATGGTTTTGGATAAGAGCTTTTAAATAAAACTCCAAGACACCATATCTTGCTGTTCACAGTTGAAAAAAGCATGTCACAATTACTGTCAGTAGTACTGATTAGTTTGGTAAGAAATGTTCATGATATACACCAGGATACTTTCTTTTACAATATCTAACATTTCTACACCAGAACTAAGTATGTTTGAAGTGGTCAGAGGCCTCATTTTCATTTACCTTGGCCATCATGTGGTGGACATGTCAGGGTAGAACTTGCTTGTTTACTTCATTTTCAATAATGGTTCTTTGAAGTCAGACGTGGAGAAAGATGGACAGGAAATCAAAGGTAGTGGTCTCAATAGGTTGATGTTCAGGTAGTGACCCTATAACATGTTTGAAAAAAAAAAATTAAGATGTCAATCATGTTGCTATTAAAACCTAACTTATCTAACTAAAGCAGAGTTCATAGGTGGATGAAACTTTGTGCTACATACAAACTGCACCATGAATTCCATGACTGCAGAAATCAGATATTTTTTAATGTTTATTTAGGCCTTTTATACCTTATAATAAATACAAGTACCGATTTCTATTATTAAAAATAAATTGCTTACTACTTTGGATAGCACACTGTATTTATTGGTCTACTATCTCCGGTTTACAGCCAGTTTCCTCACTGACAAGTTTCACAGTAGTTCAAGGTAGACAACCCAGCTTTATGACCTAGAGCATTAGAATGAGATTGAATGCTTGGTTTCAAATTATACACTTGTATACTACTGGTGCTGCAGATGAGTCAGAATCAGGCTGCTGAAATTAATAAAAACATTTGGAGTGTAATTCATTATATGATCAAATGATTTATACTTAATTATGGAGTTTTTAAAATTGGGTATTAATTTTGTGATGTACAGACATTTTCATTGTTGAAGTTTTCACCACCCAGGTTTTTGACGGAATTGTGACACCAGATGGAAACTTATCTACTTTTTAAAAATACTTAAGACCAAAACTTTTAAGTTGGTCAAAAACATTCTACATGTATTACAATTTATTTCAAATGATTTACATGTGGCCATAAAGTTGTGTATTCTTCTGACGCTAAAAAAGTAATCTGGTGCTACTTGAAACAAATTTTATAGCAGGGATGTGCAAGGTTTGAATTGTTGGCCACAATGTGTTCTTCAATTTTATAGCAGGGATGTGCAAGGTTTGAATTGTTGGCCACAATGTGTTCTTCAATTTTATAGCAGGGATGTGCAAGGATTGAATTGTTGGCCACAATGTGTTCTTCAATTTTATAGCAGGGATGTGCAAGGTTTGAATTGTTGGCCACAATGTGTTCTTCAATTTTATAGCAGGGATGTGCAAGGTTTGAATTGTTGGCCACAATGTGTTCTTCAATTTTATAGCAGGGATGTGCAAGGTTTGAATTGTTGGCCACAATGTGTTCTTCAATTTTATAGCAGGGATGTGCAAGGTTTGAATTGTTGGCCACAATGTGTTCTTCAATTTTATAGCAGGGTGTGCAAGGTTTGAATTGTTGGCCACAATGTGTTCTTCAATTTTATAGCAGGGATGTGCAAGGTTTGAATTGTTGGCCACAATGTGTTCTTCAATTTTATAGCAGGGATGTGCAAGGTTTGAATTGTTGGCCACAATGTGTTCTTCAATTTTATAGCAGGGATGTGTAAGGTTTGAATTGTTGGCCACAATGTGTTCTTCAATTTCCCAGGACATTAAAACAAAATGTAAACCACAATGATGTGAATAAGTGGAATGAGGGGAAATATTTTGAAACTTTGATGTGACATAAAAAGTATTATTTTAGGTGTACTTTAAGATCAACATGGATTGATTGAGAGATTTAATAAAAAATATATACACCACTTTTAAGGAAAAAATTTCAGTTTCATAAATATTTTCCTACATGACATTTCTGAATAAAATTATTTTGTACTGTTTTTCTGACATCATAACCTGGTTTTCCGTCAGCCAATTAGGCAGAGTAAACTTACTCTTAAAATTTGGGGGCTGTTCTCAAACTAGGTCATCACCTACCTACCCTTAACAGATGTGGTTGCTGGAGGAACCAATGGACACATCAACAGACATATTTCTCCATAGTTGTCTATCCTGAGTGGATGTCTTTAGTTCATTCATTAGTAGTCAGTCCATTCTTTTATACCGTCAAACCAACATTTCTGAGTGGCTGTCGTTAGTTCATTCATTGGTAGCCCTGTCCATTCTTTTATACCGTCAAACCAACATTTCTGAGTGGCTGTCGTTAGTGCCCATTCTTTTATACCGTCAAACCAACATTTCTGAGTGGCTGTCTTTAGTTCATTCATTGGTAGCCCTGTCCATTCTTTTATACCGTCAAACCAACATTTCTGAGTGGCTGTCGTTAGTTCATTCATTGGTAGCCCTGTCCATTCTTTTATACCGTCAAACCAACATTTCTGAGTGGCTGTCTTTAGTTCATTCATTAGTAGCCCTGTCCATTCTTTTATACCGTCAAACCAACATTTCTGAGTGGCTGTCTTTAGTTCATTCATTAGTAGCCCTGTCCATTCTTTTATACCGTCAAACCAACATTTCTGAGTGGCTGTCTTTAGTTCATTCATTAGTAGCCCTGTCCATTCTTTTATACCGTCAAACCAACATTTCTGAGTGGCTGTCTTTAGTTCATTCATTAGTAGCCCTGTCCATTCTTTTATACCGTCAAACCAACATTTCTGAGTGGCTGTCGTTAGTTCATTCATTGGTAGCCCTGTCCATTCTTTTATACCGTCAAACCAACATTTCTGAGTGGCTGTCGTTAGTTCATTCATTGGTAGCCCTGTCCATTCTTTTATACCGTCAAACCAACATTTCTGCTGAAAAAAAAAAAGAACAAACCTGGGTTAATTCATTCAATGCACAATATTGGGATCAAAATGTTTATTAATGATGCACACAGATTATAATTTCAAAATTTTACACTATAAGTAGTGTATAAATATTGTACACATTTTTGACTCAATCATGACACTGAATTCCTACCATTGAACAATAGCTAAAATTATTGAACCACCACCACTCATGTATGTGTTTTAAGCCAGACTAGCCTAACCCTAATCGCTTCATTTAGTTCAAGTAAATTAAGTTACATTTCCAGAGCCCTTTAATGCTTCATATATACTTCATTTAACAAGTTACAGGATAAGCTTATTTAACTTGGTGTGTACATGTTACAAGTAAACAATTTAAAATGAAATTAATAGCCTTGTATTATCAAAATATGCATGGCATTGATTGTGCCCTTGGACTTAAAAACGCACCAGTATATCTCCTGTCATCAGGTGAAAGATTACAATTTAAAAAAATAAATAAATTATTATGTATGAGACATTTTGAAGAACAATAAAAAGTTGTCTATGTTTAATACAATCCTAGCTGATTTAAAAATAGCTGGCATATCTTTTACTTGGTATTTTGATTTATTTCTAATTACAGTGTGACATCTATCTTTTTACTTCTTGTAAAACGTTTTCTTTTTTATACCTGGTCTCTTTTAAATGTAGGAAAACTATCTATCTATCTCACACCCACAATCAATTCAAAGAAGATCCAGCACTGTATTTTGCCTAAGTTAAACAGAAACTAATGACTAAAAATGTTAATGACCATATTTTCACCCCATTTTCATATCACAGATGCAACAAATGATAATTGTTCAAATTAAGGGATAGACCAATATTACACATAGACCCTCCATTATCAGTTGAATAATATTTCAATATACGACCTATCGCCCCAAACACTTAATTGCAAAGCAGAAACTAACCTATTTTAAAACTGCCTTCACTGTAGGATCTTGTTCTGTACCTGTAGTCTGTAGTCCAACAAAGTCTGATGAAATAAATAAACTAAATTAAACAATGAAAGAAGAACTATTAATTTTTTTTTTTTACATTTCAAGACTTGAAATTGACCTGTCAATAATCCGAGGTTTGCTCATAATTTAACTAGGGACACAGCTGTAAATGGTAAGGGGAGGACATTTCAGGACATTTTTTTTACATTATGACTTGTGAAGATACATCATGAATCATTCAATCACTCTAGTTCTTTATACAACTGTGCCAATTAGACATTTAAAAAGTTAGGCCAAAGGAAAAAATACAATGCTACTACAGTAATACTTCCAAATTCAAATTTGATCCATTCCCCAAAATTATATTTACTTGAATACATACCTAACCATTAAAAATCGAAACAATGTGATTTTTTCCCCTACATAAACCATCTGTTCTTAGATCTCATTTGGAAAGCTTTTCTAACTGATTTGTACAGGAAGTCAAAATGTAGAAATATCTAAAATACAGATAATATATATATATAAAAAAAAAGTTCAATTAGGCATTAAAAAATAGTTCAATTGGGCATTAAAAAAAAGTTCAATCAGGCATTAAAAAAAAAAGTTATAATCACATGAGAGGCCTCTGTTCGGCTCCCAACAAGGTCAAATTTAATTGATGGCATTAACAATGTGAAAAAGAACTCAGGAATATATACAAAGAAATTCCAGAACAAAAAATTATGGCAAGGAAATTTTTACTTGAAATCTTTTTTTGAATTCCAGATTGGGCAAAAGGATTAAGAGGAATGTCTTTATCAAAATAAAAGAGTTATCTACTTCATTAAAACCATAAGAAATGTGAACTACTATTACAGTCACAGCTAACTATGTGAACTGTTTAATTAACTTAAATCTTAGGGAAACAGAAATAAAATAAGAAATCTTAGAACGATGAGCAACAAGTATTGTTTAAAAATCATCTAACAAAATATTCAATCATCTGGACCAAAAACCTAAGTGAACTAACTATAGCTGTGATTATAATTTCTCACAAAAATGTACAAATCAATACAGAAGCTCCCTATACATAAAGTTAAAGAGAGGTGCTATTTTTTTAAAAATATTTCTAATTAGCCGTGTGTCATAATTTCAATGACTGCGTATGCATGTTAGTAATTTTTTGCTGCTAAAGTGTTTTCATTTTCTCTCTGGTAAAAAAAGGGAAGTAAAAAACTGTTAATTCATTCCCAACCAGGGAACGCATTTTGATTTTCAATTTTTTTTCAGTTTTGACCATGAAATGCATTATGCTTTGACTAAATTATAAAAAAGCTGAAATGCAAATTAACTTTTAGTACAAAAAAAAAAAAAAAAAGATAATTTCCATAATTTAAAACATCTGGTGCTTTCATTTAAACTAAAAATATCAATACAAAAAGAAGATAACACTAAATTTTTTAGAGTGTTAAGGGTGTTGAATGGAAAATGCCACTGGTCCAGCGCCGGCCTACCAGTAAATTGGTTTTAGTTTCATTGTCATATTTAATTCTGATTCTATTTGTTTGAAACTTTTGCCTATCACATCTATTTATTAAGTTTAAAAGACCTAAAAAATGATGAATTACGATGTCATTAAATTCAGTTTGTACGTAGCACAAAGTCAAACCCATCTATCAGCTGTGCTTTGGTTAGTTTATAATAGCAAATTGATTGACATATTTATTTTTAGAGCATTTTCGAAAAAAAATGCTCTATTGTCCCCGTTTTGTCTGTCTGTCTGTCTGTCATCACCCTAGATCTCAATAACCATACGTCCTAGACCCATGATGTATATATCATTTTGTAGGTCTTGGCCTGCCAAGAAATAGGTTTTTTCCATTTCGCGATCTGACCTCT
Source organism: Bulinus truncatus (assembly GCA_021962125.1). Lineage (NCBI taxonomy): Eukaryota > Metazoa > Mollusca > Gastropoda > Planorbidae > Bulinus > Bulinus truncatus. The sequence continues at coordinate 3,657,768 of JAGDYQ010000090.1, read as the reverse complement.
CAGGGCCGTAAAAGGGGCCTTAGTACCGTTTTTTACTATATAAGCTATATTAATAAAGGAACGCTATATCTCAGCAACTATAAGTCCTAGACCCATGATGTATATATCATTTTGTAGGTCTTGGCCTACCAAGAAATGACTTTCTTTCCATTTCGCGATCTGACCTCTCAGGGCCGTAAAAGGGGCCTTTTAAAGTACCGTTTTTTACTATATAAGCTATATTAATAATGGACCGCCCTATATCTCAGCAACCATAAGTCCTAGACCCATGATGTATATATCATTGTGTAGGTCTTGGCCTGCCAAGTGTACATCAAAAGTCCATTTCGCGATTTGACCTCTCAGGGCCAAAATATAAGAGTTTGTTATGTACCGTTTTGCTTATATTTTAAATATAAATAATAAAAGCTAATCAAAGGGGCGTAATCATTATTTATTTTTGTAACAGTTATTCAACATGACTTACTTGTCCTTTTAATATCTTTTTTCAGATATATGCATTACACAATTGAATTTATAAACATTTCCAAAATTTACAAATATTTACTGAAAGATAACATGAAAATGCGCTAACACATCCTGTGTCCAGAATGGAACAGGCTTAATTGATTGTTTTCATTCACTCTATAAGTTTACTAGTCTAGTGAACATCAATTAGAAATTATATTTTATATTATATAATTTTATACATTATATTTTACATGTATTTTTAAAATTGGACATTAGTTTTAAGTTATTGATGACTTAATCTACAGGTTTTGTTACTCTCATTTTGCTCTCAGAAACAACCATTATTACTAAACCAGAGCAAATGTTATAGCACAACCTCCACTAGTTATCATACCTCTGTAAATATTAAACATTTCTTTTAAAGTTGATAGAAGAAAACCTTTATTTAGTAAACACAGTAAGTTATGACGCGAGGTTTCATTGACAGGGACAAGGTAGTTTGAAAAGTTGGCTAAGAAAAATTGTTTTAACAGTGAGAAAATTGACGCAGTAGGGAATAGGTAAACAAAACTAGGGAGTCTTTTTCTGTGACAAAGTATAACAAATTCTCAAAGGTGAAATGTTTATGATTGAGAAAAATATCTCACCTGCAACTGAAAATGTATTAGTAAAGAAGAAAACACTTCTCTAGACATAGGCTGAATGAGCCCTGAAAAAGACAAACAAAATACATAATTTAAAATCAAACCACTTATCAGTAAAACAGTATTTACATGTCAGGTAAATTAGCAAAAACAACAACAACAATACACATACATATTAACAAAAATAATGAATTTTCAACAGTTCAATAAGTTATTATAGACCTGAATTATTCTTTCCTTGCCTAGGTCCACCCTTCTGGCTTGCTTGTTACAATTCTCATCAGCATTAGCTTGTTTAGCCATTGAGTCACTTGATCAACAGAACGAAATTCACTACTGAAAGCACAAAAGTATACATAAAATAAATGACATGAAAATGAATCGATTTGTGATGTTTTATTTCAAGCCTTACATTTATTTCAGTGTAATCAGTTTACCAAATTTTCTAATGGTTTTTATCAATAAGAAAAAAAAACCCACTGCTTGAAAACATTTTTTATAATTGTGCAGCCCATAATAAATATGAAACACGTCACATGCAGGAATAAACTACATTGGAATTAAGCAGGTATTTCGTGACCTCATTGCAGATATTAATAGTGAACTTGAAAGTTTTTTCCAACCTGAAAAAAAAACAAAACAGTTATGTTAAAATGCTTATTTATGAAGACAATATATACTATATTCATATAAAAATATCTTAAAATGATAAAAATTTACAGGAATTATTTCATTGCATTATAACAAGAATACAGAAATGGATATACTCCAAAGTTTTAAATATCGGTTAGCAATGAAAATTTGACCACGGTGAGAGCTCACCCTAGAAACTTTATGACTTTAAAAGAAATGACTGATTGTTTGCCTTTAGAGACTCTATTAAATGACATCCAAAAAAAATATATTGGAGAATGTGAAGAAATGTAAATCAGATATTTACAAAAGGACTTGTCTCACTAGATTACACCCTTGTCTCTACTATTTAAAGGGTACAACTAATGGATGAAAGAAGAATTTTTTTCGTTAAGAATTAAAGATGAATTGAGAGGAAGTGATTTTATGAGTGCAATTAAAAGACTCAACTCACCTAAAAGATATGTACAATGCAGTAAAAACTACATTAAAGCAATTTCTTTGCCCATTATGAACACATCAGACATTGATACTGAACAGTCTGCTTGTTATAATTTGTACTAAGGGTGGACTTAACAAATGATGAAATAGCGCTGCATAGTAAACTAAGGAAACTGTATGTTCTATAAGCTTTAAAGATGAAAAACAAAGTGATGACTGTCACAAACGTTGTACATTTCTTAACGCCAATGGCTTAAATCATTAACAGCAGGAATTATTTAAATTAATGGATTCCAGCAATGGGGATATCATTTGCTATTTTGACACTGGAATTAAATTTATTTGTTCAAAATATTTAAGATTTACGGAGTGAAATCATATTTTTCCAGAATAAAAGTATTATTTTTTAACCAGAACTTCAGATTTTATTCCATATAAAGAGATTGCTTACTGATTTTAAAATGGAATTTTCAAACATTCAACTTTAATCATGTCCTAAACAGATTATTATAAATATATCTCTCCAGAGATCCCTCACTTCACAATCATGTTTTATTGATGTGTTGATTGCTTGAAAAGCCAACACTGAGCAGCAATTATTAAGTATGAATGACAAGTAAAAAAAAAAGGTGCAATATTTAACAGATGGCTACTATATTGTCTTTCACTTTCACACTGACAAAATGTTCACTACACTTCATTTTGCTAAACTGCTACAGTCAGTACAAATAATGTACAAACTCCATCAATGGGGACCACAGAGGCTAAAAGCCTGGACACCACAAAAATAAAAATTTAGATACTCAAGCTGTTATAAAAAGAATATGATATCAATAAATAATTTCAGAAGAGGTTTATGAATTACCTTTATTTAACTTTTTGAAGTCTCAACCTAAGAGAAAATAAAAATGAATATTTAATACTTCTTGTAAGATAAATAAAATATTAAACACAATAACGAACAATTTATGCTTATTTGTTTTTTTATAGCGATGAAGCAAAACTAAGAATTTTTATAAATTGAATATTCAATATTGGAACTGTTATTTGGAGAACTTCTTTTTAAACAATTTCATTTAATATTAAATCATATCTTTGCTTTTAAAACTAAATAAATTCTAGAAGTTGTTGATTAGCATAGTTCATATTAAAAAAAAAACTTTTAACCCTAAGTTGTTTTTTTTCCGAATACTTATGACTTGTGTTCTGAAGCATACAAAAATAGTATATTTCATAGGATGAAAAACAAATTAGATTTTATTTATAAAGTGAAAAATTGTAAATGTAAAAAAAAAAAACATACGTATGTTGAAATTAACTATTCAGAAGACGATGATTAAAATTGTTGAATTACCTAGTCTCTAATAAATTAAATAAAATTATGATATTAATTATATGGTCACAAGCGCAGGTATAGTAGAGCAAATGATTGCTGACGAAAAGGCTTGAGTTTGAACCATGAGATTGCCAGAATATTTCTCCAATCCGACTGATGTCCCTAAGTCCTCTATATGGATACCCAAAATTGTTGGGGAAAATAAAGAGGTTAGGCACTGTACTGGCAACACAATCAATAGAACAGCTGTGGTTACAAAAACATATGAAATTTGTGTCATCTGAGTCTGTATAGGCTATAGGGAAACTACTTTTTTCTTACATAAAATACAAATTATCAGAAAAAATTATTTATATTACCTCATTGTTTAAACAAAACTGAATTGCATTAACAAATCCATCGTCACAGTCTTGTGTCATATATGTGTTCAGAATCTGAAAATTCTATTGTTCTCTTTATCTGAAAATTAAATTTGTATAGTTTAGTTATAACAAATTCTAATAGCTATGATCTATGACGTGTAATAAAATGTGAACTTTCATTTAAAGTAGAGGGCTAGCCAAAAATGTTAAAAAGAAATTAAATTCATTAAGCTAACAAGTCATTTATAATTAATTATGATACCTATACAAGTTTGAATATTCATCAATGCAGTTTGATATTGGCCATTGATCTTTTCTGCACTTCAAGGCTTGATCTTTACTTCTTTATTGCAGCAGTTGCAACTAGCATAATCGACACAACATAATAACCCTTTCTGAAATTCATTGGCAAGTTTGGCTGGGCTTTTCAGGATTTTAGCCAAGTAAGTTGCCTTCAATCCATATCTGCAAAATTATAAAAATCTTTTGTAAAATTGAAAAAAAAAAAAACCTAAAAAGGCAGACGGCTTTATCAAAGAATATGTATCAGACCTTCAAATAATGTAATGAACACTGCAGATATTTTTCTAAGATCTTTCAGAGTCTTGAATGTTAATTCAATAAAACCTAGGGGCCTATGTGTGAATGGAGAAGAACCAAAAATATTTTTGTACAAATGTTATCCTGTCCAAGATAGATTGTTTAAAACTTAACCTCACCAGTTGGGTATTTCCACAAATATAAGCTTTTTTATGATTGCGTTAAATTAGGATTTAGAGGAAACGGAAAAAAAAAGTAAGCAAATGTATCGTAAGTTTTTTTTTCTGCTTACCACTCATACCAATTTAAAAGCTAGTAGTCAGCAGTGAAATAACTGAAATCTTGCTGATCAGTATCAGTGGACATTTCATGATGTCTCAAATAATAACTACTCCATAAACAGCTTTTTGCATAAACAAAAAAAAAAAAGATTTCTGAAAAAAAATAAGAAAAATATAAATGAACTGAAGAGAAGAATGAAGATAACTAAAGTTTAAATTATGTTCGCTACTTTTGTTAAAATAAAATAATTAAAATACTTATTAAAAAATACTTAAATGTAAAAAAAAAAATTAATAGTACTACTAATAATAGTTTTCATTGACTCTTGAAAAGTCTAAAATTACCTGAGACTAAGGCTAAGTTAGTAAAAAGAAATAATGTTTGCCAGTAAGTTTCATACTCCTTTAATGGCTTTAATTCATTGGATTTTATAGACACATGGTTGAAATACAAATCAATACATAAACAACAGTTAAAAACAATCATACCATAACATCAATGTAGTAGAATTCAACTTAATTCAACTTACATTTACAGCAACAATAAACAGTGGAAAACGTATCGCTGCTGCTCTCTCTCGTTCTGCTTTAGAATCAAAGTTGATTTTTAGTTCCTGGTCAATTCTATAGGTCACTTAGGTCAAGATTAACCAAACGACAACAATCATTATACTAGCTTAAAATGACATTGCACTCATCATCCTCTCTGCTAACTTTATTAGCCTAGTTAATATAAATAAAAAAAAATCAACTGTAAGTCCGTCTTGGTAATTATCATCACGAAAGTAGAAAAATATGAATTACACTTACAGAATC
>JAGDYQ010000090.1:3504378-3651765 GCA_021962125.1 Bulinus truncatus | reverse complement strand
AACTTATACATGGACTTAGCTTTTAATAAAATATATACAGTGTGTATCTAATTAAAAATAACTTTTCCTCAGTGATAGCATAATACATTTGTTGTGTTAACGTCTCACACATATTATAAAAGATATACTAGAAATAACCCAGCATTAAGTAAATCAACTTCATATTCCAAGTTGGATTGTGAGCTATATACATAAAATGGTAAAAATTATTATCTTAGTATCAGCAGGCACTTTGGCAACACCACTCATTATTTTTTTTATTCCATCACATTTTTACTTCAGCTCTGCAATCCAAATCAGTTTCTCAAACATTACCAGCATTCAGCCAAACACATTATTCAAACAGTACAAATCAAGTAAGTAAACAAAGGACACAGTTAACATTTATTACAAAATAAAGTGTTTATTCATTACTTAGTATAAAATAATGTGTTTTTATTTCTATCAACATGAAGTTAATTGATTAATATTACATTACATTAATGCAATGTAAGTCACAAAGGGCTTAATTAGAAATGTTCATAATTTATAGTTCATTATCTTGTAATTTTGGAGAGTTTATTATATGTGTATTGATACGTTTATATTGATACACATATTTTGGTCTTGATACTTCAAAAGATGGCTGCAAGTCCAATGTTGTTTAAAATCCTAAGAATGATACAGGAAATCATTAGTGTATTTGAAAGGGTGGCTTTTGAAAAGCTTGGTGAAAGATACATGAATGAAACAAAGATTTGCCATTGTGACAAGTGCAAAATCTCTGGCAACTCTGTTTTGTCAAGTCAGATTATTGTGAAAATTTTTTAAAGCACATTACAATCATAAGGTTTTTCTCCTGTATGTGTACGACTGTGACGTGTCAAGTGAGATGACCGTGAAAATGTTTTACCACACACATCACAGCCATAAGGCTTCTCCCCTGTATGTGTACGACTGTGATATGTCAAGTGAGATGACCGTGAAAATGTTTTACCACACACATCACAGCCATAAGGCTTCTCCCCTGTATGTGTACGACTGTGATATGTCAAGTGAGATGACCGTGAAAATGTTTTACCACACACATCACAGCCATAAGGTTTCTCCCCTGTATGTGTACGACTGTGATATGTCAAGTGAGATAATTGTGAAAATGTTTTACCAGACACATCACAGCTATAAGGCTTCTCCCCAGGATGTAATTTCATGTGTTGAAATAAACCCAGCCTGGAACAGTACAATTTTTTGCAAATATCGCATTGAAAGTCCTTTGCCTTAATTTGCGCTTTCTTAGATCTCATATCAGACACTGTATGATCTATTGAGCAACTTTCCACTCCTGTCATAGTAATGTTCTCTGAAAACTTTGCATGCACATCATTAAATGCTGATGTCTTCCTTTCAAGGCAACGTAAATCTGAATCCAGGACATCATTGCCACTGCTTAGATGTTTATATTTCCAGTAATGCTCACTATGTTTGTGTTTTAAATGAGACTCAAGATAAAATTGAAAACTTGAAAATGATATTAAACAAAAGTTACACCGAACAACACCTGAGGAAAACAAAACAATACATTGTATCAAGATAAATAACGTTAAAATATAAATATAATAAATTTAGAACTAATGAGAGGGGGGGAATATGTAGCATAGAGCACAATTGTATGTCTGATAACATATTAAGGAATAAAAGTGCTTGGGCTCTCACTAACATTGACTAATAAGCAAAAAAAAATAAAAAGCATATTTGATAATAAAAGCACAAGTTTTATGAACCATACAAAATGATGGCTGTATTTCAAACTATCAATTATTTTATTCTTTACTAATGACAAAATGTTATATTTGTCCTCTTTTTTAAATACAATTCTGGACTAACTAGTTCTCTAACAAGTAGACCTACCTTCTGACTTTTTGTAAAGTTTATTTTTTGCTTTCTTCAGCAGGCCAACTACTTGAAGCTGAATGCCCAAATCCTTGGCATAGCTATCTCCATAATAAACCTGCAAAAATGTTTTACATTAATTATTTCATAAAATAATCATTCATTTATAATTTTTCCTAACAAAAAAAATAAAATCCTTTAACTGTTTTCTGTTCATTGCCAAATTTTCAAAACTTTTAGAAATTTTATGTAATAAAATCATATGAAGCCTGTATCATTTTATGGATAGTTGTGTGGTACAGCAAAACACTTGAGTTAATAAGGAGAAAAAAGTCATTCATGAGATTCTTTACATTTACTTTTTAATATAAAGTAGAGCATATTTATGAAGCAAGCTGACTTAGCCAGTTACATCATATTGCTTTTTTTCTTCAAAAAAGTTAAATTTATAAAGCTTATACAAAAATGTAAAAATCGGATGATTGAAGTAAAAGTTGAAGTACAATAATTCCTAATTATAAAGATTAAAAGATTAATATTTGAATCATTTTACATCAAACTGGTAACTACATGTACTAAGCTACCATATGAATAATCAGGTATAAATGAACACATTGATAAATAATCAAGAATTGAATATTGGTAACTGCTACATGAGTGCACTTCTTTGAAGAAAACAGGCATTTCGGTGCACAATTTTTTAAGGTTCATGAAACTTGGGTAATGACTTCTGAAACCAAATTTTTTCTTCTTCCTTACTTGATAAAAAGCCCTTGGCTTGATGATTAAGTATAAACTAACATCACATACCAGTATTTGTAACAAGTAGCATTTCATAATAAAAAATAACAAAATTACTACAACATGAAAAATAATGAAAATATACATCATTAGCAAATAAACTGAGTTACTTTATTTTTGGGTTACTTATTTTTTCAAGCTTTTTTAATTTAACTACACACAGTATTCGGGAGTCTTAATTCAAGACAATTTACTTCCTATTGCTCTAATGCTTTCTTCTGAGAATTTAATTAACCATGTCTTAAATTGAAGCATTTTAGATATTACTTTTTCAGACAAGTATCGAATATTTTAATAAGATCTAAAATGTGATCTATCTTTCAACTTTTATCGTGCAAAACATATTGAAATTAACCAAATACTTTAGCATATTTAAGAATATACAAGAAAATATACTCACTAGTATTTCTGTGCCTGGCTGGATGTCCTTGTGAGCCCTGTAGTAGATCTGACCTTTATGTTGATAAGCTGTAACACACTGCTCATCTTCACACCTAGCACAATTGACAAATCTCATCCAGTTTGAACTGCTGGTATTGCTGGCATTGACAAAATGTGAAGGTCTGCCATCTTTGTAAACCTAAAAGTTAACACAGAATCAATTCTAAAAGTATGAAAGCATTATACATATTTAATTCAGTGAATCACAGTGTTTATTTATCTTTTTAAGCATTTCATGATTTTCAACTTTATTATATTTTTTATGAATTCACAAGAATGCAATTTTAAAGCAGGGTACTACAGGAGATATGGTCTGAATGAGTCAGTATCTAGGATTGTTTCAGAAAATTCAGAAAAAAGATAATCGTGACAGTGTTTTAATGAATCAAACAAATCAAGTGGGAAGTGACAAAATGAAATAATTACATGTACTAAGCATGTGAGCAGTATCACAAAAAAGGACAATATAGCAAACATAGTTTGTTAAGGTGTATTAAAGATAATTAAGCAAGGTCTCTTAAAATGGATTTATTTTTTTTAAAATGAATCTTAATTTACTTAAGTAAACAGCAATTGTTAATGAACCTATAATAATACATGATAAGGTTCAGATATTGCAAATTTATTTGTTTTTAAGCTGCTTAATAAATGCAATTTTAAAGCAGGGTACTACAGGAGATATGGTCTGAATGAGTCAGTATCTAGGATTGTAACAGAAAATTCAGAAAAAGATAATCGTGACAGTGTTTTAATGAATCGAACAAATCAAGTGGGAAGTGACAAAATGAAATAATTACATGTACTAAGCATGTGAGCAGTATCACAAAAAAGGACAATATAGCAAACATAGTTTGTTAAGGTGTATTAAAGACAATTAAGCAAGGTCTCTTATAATGGATTTATTTTTTTTTAAATGAATCTTAATTTACTTAAGTAAACAGCAATTGTTAATGAACCTATAATAATACATGATAAGGTTCAGATATTCCTTCTTCACAATGTTGTCTAAAATTTATTTCATTTCAAAACTATTTTACATATCAACTGATTTTCTTTTTTACTTTCTGGATTGATTATATGTCACAAGAATTTCCCTGTTCATTAGATTCAAAAAATACAGTAGAGTATGCCAAACTTTAATTCATAAAAAAAATGTCATGAAGAAAGCTTTAAGAAATTATGATAGCATTACCTGCCAACTATAACCAGACTCATGGGCCTCCAGTTCATTTTTCTCTATGGTACCTACATATGGACCAAATCTACTTCTCACAGGAAAGAACTTAGTTGTGAAAACACCCAATCCAGCATTAGGTATTGAGGACTGCTTTATTAATAGACCGTCTGGTAACGTTTTCCAGCAATAGCTCTTCTCTTGATACATTTTACAATCAGCTGGCACCTAACGTAAGACAATGATTTCCAGATCATAATAAAAAAAGAAAAACATTTATAACCTGGAAAAAAATCTTATGCTTAAAAAAATATCAGCCAGGAAAATGACATGTACATTTTTATGGTAAAATATCTTACTCGTATATTTAAATTTTCAAATGTTAAATAGCTTAAAATCTTAAACAGGTAGACATATTAGAATGTGTAAACCGAGAATCCTTCATTATTCCAGCAAAAATGCCAGGAGCACATTTTCATATTCAGAATAAGTACAATAGTGAAGGTGTATTATTCTGTAAATATTGTTTGTTTTAAAGGTATAAAATTGAAGAAAAAAATAAAACTTTATGATCTGATTTTTTTTTTTTTTAAAAAAATTTATAAAAACAAACCCCCCACATAAAAAAAATATAAAGAACACCTTACTGAGAACATAAAATTTGATGATAGTTATTCTTAATGAGAGTATGCTATACTTTTATATAATTCAATTGCATTAACATTATTGTTTGGACAAATCTATAATGACATATATAGCCAATGCATTACAGAATAATGTATTGAATTAACACTGTCAGCAGAGAATGAATAGTGAATGAGAAATATTTCACAAATAGAAAACAGTCTGTTAAATACTGCTACGGTTTAACCTAGACGCTAAAAAAAATTATTTTGGACTAATTTAAATTAATTTCTTATGTCACACATGTAATAAATGAAATACACAATAAAAAGATAGGGGGGAAATTCTGCCCCACCTATTCATTGTAATGGATAAACAACAAGTTCCTGTCAATTTCATTACAGCCACATGTAGCAACATTTCACAGTATACATGACTGAATGAAATTTTCATAACAAGTTTAATATCTCAAAGACAATAACAAATAAAAATATATTCTTACAGTGGCATCAACAACAATGTTTAGACCACCATGTTCTGGACAATCCCCCATGTAGTCAAAGTTACACTCTTCACAAACTGAAATGAAAAAATTAAATAAATTCAGCCATTTTAAATGATATTTTTCCATATATCTACATCCTATGCTACCATCTTTTACAAGTATTTTATACAATTTGTTTCTGAATTACATCTCATAGAACCATCTTTTTTTTAAAATTAAAACGGACATTATTTTTTTAAATCACCGAATGAGCTGGGGAGTTATTTTTAAGCCTTGGATTGTGAGAAAAGTAATAAAGTTCCACCAAAATCAAGTTGTACATATATTTATCTTCTGCATGCACAGATGAAGTATCAGTAATGTTTTTATTCAAATCCTGAGTTTCTTATTCCAATGTTTTACTGCATCTATTCCAACTAAACAGGTACTGTACAAAAGACATGAAACAATGATACTAAATCTAAATAAAATAATTTTAAAAGCATAATCAATAAACAAACATTCCCATACAAAGATATTCATCATCATCTGGTACTGCCAGTGACATGCACGATGCATTCCTAGACTTCCTCAATGGATACACATGTTTTTCTTCTTCAGATTCACTTTCTTTTATCACTCTTTGCTTCTGTAATGATTGAAAGTATAATTGTTATCTTAAATCATCTTTAAAAAAACTGTTTGCATTAATATTTTATGCATAAAACTTTTGTTTTTATTAATTACAATGATATGATGTATGGGTTCTTAAAATGAAAACCATTCCTTCAATTTGTACTGTGCTTTAAAACCAAAATCTCTAAGTATATGTAAATGTTGCATGTATTCAATAGTTGTTAAAACACAAATCTAACAAGTATTTTTTTATCCACATATTCATATTTTCATAAAGTTTGAGTTAAAGAAAAAATAAAGCATACCACTTTACGCGCAGGTTGAACCGACTTGGGTTTTTTGGATGGTTTACATCTCTGGAATGTAGGGATGAACTTCTTCTTTTGAACTAAGACAACAGACAAAAAAATATATTGCTGATATCATTAAGATACTAAAAAAAAACAAATTAAATTTTGTAAGATATATAAAATATTGTATAAAACATGTCTACAAACCTGGTGCACGTTTAGAAATTTCTAATGCAGGTGTCCATTCAGAATCAGAACTATCAGACTCTGACAAATCAACAGCTGGTTTAACATTACGATTCATCCTTTTTGACATCATAAACTCAGGAGGTTTGACATTAAGACCTGTTAAAGATACATTTTTTCTATTCAAAGGTATACTTAATCTTCAATATCAGCTTAAGTAGAAATTTTTGCCTTTAAAATTAATATGCATTTGACTCCTCTGGTCCAATTCATTATTGAACTATATGTCCTTGATATAATACTGAAAAGATGAGCAAACTATAAACTGCTGGTACAGTAAAGCCCACTAGGATAATTGATCTAGTATAAGCATTAAATTTTAAGTACATTTCAATCATTTGATTTATAGCAGATAAAAACAAGCTTCATCAGCTTGCCTTTCTTAGTTCTGCTCCACATCTGGAACTTCAATGAAAATTATGGTCTACACACTGTGGACCAAGAAATGTTGCCCACCCCTGGTCAAATGTATAGGCCCCTAAGTAAATGAAAGTTGAAAAATTTACCTGCATGTTTCAAAGCCTCATAGTTCATTCTCATGCTGCTCAGATGCTTTTTCTCATATTCTGAGATTTTCTCAAATTCATCAGGCTTGAAAAACTCTTTAATTGATGATGGCATGGAATCTGTATTAAAATAATCTTGCAAGACTTATCATAATAAATGTTTTAGTTTAAATTGTGCGTAAAGATAATTACAATCAATATTCTTGTACATAAAGTGGTATCATCAGTCATTCTGTCAGCCGAAGAAAAATGCACATTATCTCATGTTCATTTTTAATTAAACAATTGTAATTAAAAAATTATTGGAAAAAGTTCAACTTACTCATTTTCTCTCTGTAATTGATAAGAAAAATCCCAAGATTAAATGCAGTCAAACAAAAACTCACAAATCCGATCTATAAACGTAAGTCTACAGCAGAACAGATTCAGCAGAAGTAAAGTTTTCAGATTTGCAAGCGGCAAATATTTTAACTTTCGTAGTCGGAGATTATCGTAGTTGAGCATTGTATTGTTCGATACTCGATTAAATTGCATTAAAAAATAATGTAGATACAGTCCGAAAAAAACAAAAAACAACACATTTATCATAAAAAAAATGCTCGCGGTAAATAAAATAATATAATGCCAGAATTAATAGTTTTGTTGTATTACAAAAAATAAATTTAAAAAATCCATCGATGTTAGCCAGGTCCACGATATATAGGTCCATCTTTATTTCCATTGGATTGTAGAGCTGTAATAAAAAAAATCAGGAACAATTTATTAAAATTAAATAGTAGAAATTATATAAATAAATATGCAAGCATTTTAAAATGTATCCTTAAGCCTAAAATAAATCACGTTAAGCCAAGGGATTTCCAATAAAAATAGTTCATTAAGTACTGATTCGAAGTACAATATCGACTGGAAAAGCCAAATCTGTGTAATCGAGCCTTTAGATATGGACTAGCAGAAATATGATGCGCAGCGTCTGTTTAATACATACGGTGCAGAGTTTGTTTTTCCATTCGTTATATTTTCACCGCCCTCTTCCCAGTCTATATGAAAAACAAAACTAAGAAATTCACTGTATAAAAATATAGTCCGACCGGTTATTTTTAGAAACAGCTATGTGATATTTATAAGCACGTTTTTTTTTGTATTATAATGCTTGTATATACACAAATACTGTCACGCCACAGGCCAAGTGAAATGTCAATAATAGTACCCTATAGTCGGTCAACTGCAATGCTTCAGTAAATCTTAAGGCAGGGATGACAATTCCATAACAGAGGGTAATGGATGCCCTGGCATAATCTCAATATATCCAAGTCACCCCCCCCCCCTCTTCCACCAAACTCAAACTAATTTAATGAAACTAGATCAGCAAAAAATAAATCTGTTTGGCCAACATCCGATTTTAGGTCTCCGGAGGGGGGGGGGGGGTCTAGGCAGAGACATCCGGAAATATCAAATCTTAAAAATGGGGCTCTAGGCAGTCGCCTCGTGTCCTGTCCATGAGATAAAGAACAGCTCTGACTGATCTAATAACCAACGTGGGGCAGTTTTTGCAAATGCCCCTTTATTCATCATCACCAGAGCCTACATTAAAATTGCTAAGAAGGCCACACATAGGATTAGGTAACTGGTGTTGTTGAGACCTAATCATGCACTGTGCACCATGTCAATCTGGCTCACAACCAACGTGCCATCTGTGTTCTCACCCACAGACATAAGACTGATTGATCATTTACATTCATGAATGTGGCAAGCTAATAAACCTTGTGTGCAGACATTTTTTTTTATGCATTAATACTATTTTTTATTAATCCTCTGTGACAAACAATACGATATGATCTACAAGGACCCCAGTTTGAAATGCCTGGAACAATACGATATGATCCACAAGGACCCCAGTTTGAAATGCCTGGAACAATACGATATGATCCACAAGGACCCCAGTTTGAAATGCCTGGAACAATACCATATGATCCACAAGGACCCCAGTTTGAAATGCCTGGAATAATACGATATGATCCACAAGGACCCCAGTTTGAAATGCCTGGAACAATACCATATGATCCACAAGGACCCCAGTTTGAAATGCCTGGAATAATACGATATGATCCACAAGGACCCCAGTTTGAAATGCCTGGAACAATACCATATGATCCACAAGGACCCCAGTTTGAAATGCCTGGAAAAAATCTGAGCAGGGATGGGAAATAAATGGCACACATGCTAAACTTGACATGCCTACAAAATTTCATGGAATGCCAGGAAATTATAAGTAGAGCTATAAAAATAATGGGCGGACAAATTTGGCATGATGAGTTAAACTTAATAGAACAGAAAGGAAATAAAAATCCATGAGAATTTAAGATCTAAAAATAGCTATGACAGTGTCTTAATGATAATAAAAAATTATATGGCCTAGCTATTTAACCTATATTATTGCTAAAACGTATTCCTTTTTCTAATGATCGATAATTGGCACAGTAACAAAATATGTTTGACATAATCTACAAACAGCATAAAAGAATTATAAAGTCTAAAATAAATTTGATCTGCATAATTTATTCTATATATATATATTTGATCACAGTAAAAAACAAATTATGCTAAGTAGTATTGGCAAGTCAGTATATCATTCAACAAGCACCTCACACTACATCTCTATCCACACTTGCAATATCATCTTTATATCATATTTACTTTTAACTATTCGTCCAAGCATAAAAAAATTATTAAGTAGAAACAAACATCACTAACTTCCAAGATGTCTTGTATGTAAGGTTGAGACGAAATCTCTTAGATCCTATAAACCACTAACGGGAGTGTTTTTTTGTACAGCCCTTCTTTCATCCCCAACCAAGCCGATAGTGCAATGGCCATGGAGGCACCACTGGAAACATAGGTAGGTGACTGGACAGAGCTGGAGTCAAACCTGTAACCCACAGCATCCAGGTCGGGCTGCTGCATAAAGATCTGACTCATCGCCAAAGTGCCACCTATCCTCTTCATATAAAAATATCCATTAAAAAAAATTACATTCAAGCATTACTGATGGAGGGTGAGACCCCCACAGAATAGATTTCTAACAGAATGTGCTGCGCTATATTTGACTACAGAATTAGTCATGCATCTCGGCTTTAAGTTACACCAAGAAATGATGTATGGCCTATTCTGTATTCAGGGACTTTAAAATCAAATATCAGGCTTTTAAAAAAACAAAATATTTATTAAAAAAAAACAGCCTGTCCAAGTGCTAAAAAGCAATTCTAATACAGTTAAACCTCAGTTTACAAGTAACTTGTTTTACAAGTGTTTTGCATGAAGAGCAAAATTTACAAATAAAATTCACATTGATGAGTGATTCCTTCCAAAATTAAAAAAAAAATAAACTTTAACTGAACATAGAGTGCAATCTTGCAACAGTAAGACAGGTTTGCTGCCTTTCCTGCCAAGCTTTACGTTAACACTGCTGAACCAATGCTTATTATCTCCCATGCTTAACTTGTATAGTGACTATAAATGTGAGTGTGTATTGTTTTAAGTGTTTTAATTGTTGTGGCAGTGTTCTCATTATGACAACAACTCACATGAAGAGAAATGAGTGAGAAATCCCTTATTTCAAATATAATTTGTGAGGTGTGTGAATTGTGGGAAACATAGAAGTGAATATCAATCAATTTGATAACAAAGTCATGTCTAACTTCCATAAAATCAATTTGATAACAAAGTCATGTCTAACTTCCATGAAATCAATTTGATAACAAAGTCATGTCTAACTTCCATAAAATCCTTACAATGAAGCAAAAAAAAAAAAGTATCTCTGGATAGTTTCCAGGTTGATACCTCACAAAAAAAAAAAGAAAAAGACAACAGCGAGTAGAAAAATAGCATCCTTTTCATAACTAACCACACAAATAATGTTGACTCTTTCTTTAATTTGATAACTTTTTAAAATATGAAAATATGTTAAGTACAATGCACTGAGTTTTGATTTTTTAATTTTGGAAATTTTTTTTTTTAAAATATGAATAATGTGCATCATGATCACTTCAGTTGAACAAATTATTCTTGTAATCAGAGGCTTCAATGTATATTAAAAATTCAGTTTCATGTGTTTTTATATGTATATAAATATAAATATGTATAAAAGGATTTTTAAATACCCATAGCAGAATACAAATATTGACTATCTTGTGTTAACAAAAAAAAACTTAGAGATGCGTTCTAATATTAGAAAAATAAACAATTTAAGAAATAAACATGCATCAATGGGGAAAAAATCCCCTTAAAATATGCTATTCTAATGCTGTTACACTTAAAAGTTATATTGACTGTAATGATTTTACTAACCCTTTAAATAAATGACAGCATAATTATAATGACCAAAACATTTATAATAATTGCTTACAACAAAATTAAGACATAAATTTAATCAGGTTTCTTAAGTTAAACATTAAAACACAATTTTAAAAGCTAAATGAAAAGTCAATAAGGCAGTTAAAAAAACATATAAAAGTAAAAATTTACAGTAGTGGACATTGTCATTTTATGCTGCAAAATCAAAAGTAGACAATATAAAGGCATTGTAAATAAGTGTTTTTTTTTTTTACTATATCCCATTAAAAAAATTGCATTTGAATTCAAACAGATTATAAGAAATTTGGAATTACACTATAATAAAAAAGATAAAAAATGAATAGGATACTTTGGATGATTAATAAATATTTGTTTGAATGTATGATCTTAAATCTTAATTAAAAAATAAAATGAAAATGATGAAATTATCTTACTGTTTTTAAAATACGACTTTAAAATAAACACTGATAAAATAATATATCAATAAAAAATAATACTGTTAAAGTTTGCTGTACTGCCAGTGGATATACAAGTCTTTAAATTTATCAAAACCTACAAGGACACCCGCTCCAGCTATATTACGAAGGATGTTGGCACCAGCGCCTTTCATTAAAGAAAGACAGCCCTCGTTTCTGATAATCTGAAGAGCGCAGTCCACGGAGCCACGGTACTGTACTTTCTCCCCCGAACGCAGCATCATTCTTCTGCGAATGGTATCCATGGGATAGGCCATAAGATTAGAAGAGACAGTCACGCCGTAACTTAAGGTGAACGACGAAAGGAATCCAGGGTTCTCTCTCAGCAGAATCGGTTTGAGACTGTCGTAGAAGCCGAAATAGCATCCTCTGTAGACCATGATGGATACAACGGATATAAAGAAGCCCCGGTATAAGCCTCGGATGCCATCGGAAGCCCAAGTTTTTTGGTATACATCCACAACCCCACTGAACTGTCTCTTCACAAGAGGATTTTCACCGTTTTTGGCATCCATGGCCAATCTCGTCCTGGCATAATCTAAGGAATATACAAAACAATTGGACAGTGCCCCAGCGATGCTTCCACTGAAAATATTTTTTGCCAACTTCCTTCCGTGTGATTCACCTGGTGATGTTTTGAAAGCAGCTTTGATGTGATCTTTAAAAGCAAAGTTTAAAGCTTGGGTCGGAAAATATCTAAAAAAAAAAAAAAAAAATTTTGCTTAGTTCAGTGTAAAATGAAGTAAACATTTTTTAAACATTCTTGTCTTAAATTGTTTTTTTACTTTTTAAAAAAATAAAACTATATATATATAGGTTAGTTTTTCACAAGTATACACATGTGTAATTTAATCATATAAAAAGAGTGGATGATACACTGAGATCACACTTGGTAAAAAGTCTAATGAACCTTAGAATTTTTTAATTTTAGCAAATGAAAAAAAAAAAATCTACTTATAGAAAGTGATTCTTAAAATTAACTAAAATATCACAACAATAACTGTGCCAGCCGTTTCATTGATTGTTACATTGTGAATGTGATCTATAATATAACAATGTCATGTTCAATTCGAATGGATGCTGAATGACAAATTAATTTCTTAAATATATTATTAAAAAATTGAGATAAAGACCATTCAATTGAAAGTCCCATCAAGCCAAATTTATTTCTTAAACCTCATGTATTAGCCACAATGTACATGTACCACAGACCCATCAAGAAAGATACTTAAGACCGCAATGATAAAATGGTTAAAAAGCCTAAAATGTATAGTAGCAAATTTTAATTCAACTATCTCCAAAGAGTCGAAGTCAGGTAATTGATTGCATAATTCAAGACAATAATTTTTCTATTCTTATGCACACTGATTTTGAGGAAGAAAATTTGTAGCACATCAGACAAATCAAAAGTTAATTCTTGTTGGTTTTATAACAATATTAAGAAAATATAATGTAAAATGTGTAGCCTTTATGTCAAACTTTGTTGCTGAGGGGACTAAATTTGTTGGATGTCAACAATGCTTAATTCTGAATTCTGAAGGGATCATCCTTTATAAACCTCTGTCAATTTTAAATCTTTTTTATCCAGGAAAGGTTATTTCTGAAATACAATTAACCTTACAAAAACATGCAATGTTACAAAATTAAAAATAATTACCTGACACAATTAACTAAATTACTTCGCCAAAAGGCCAACAGCCCTTCTGAATGGAGAGTTCTCTTAGTGCAATCAATGATGCCTTTGTAAGGTTTATTCAGACGTCCATACCTGATCAGCTCATCTTGACTCTAAAAATACATTTTGATATTTTAAAAAAAATTTGATGTAAATATGAAAAGGTAATTGTTAAACTTTAGAATCAGAATGCACCCGACAGTGATCAGGGTGCACTTGAAACAATGCTAATATCTGACACCATCAGTGGAATGAGGCTTAATAAGTTAAAGAAAGTGTTGCTAATTCATGCCACCCTATGTGAAGAAACAATGTACATTTCATTCATCACATATTACACGATCATTATTGAAAATCAAAACAATAGTTTTAAAACTAAAAATATGAGACTATGTCTGTTATTTTGCCTAAGCTCTGGTTTATTGTGTGGGATATATTACTGCGTAATATATTTCACATTAAACTGACAAAAATTTATAAATTTAACATATTTCTGTTGTTATTGATTTAGGCAAATTTTTTTCTTAAATGAGACATTTCTAGTTAATTTATACAAATAATGAAAAAAAAAACCCAGAAAAACAACATGAATTACCACTAGGGAT
This sequence comes from Bulinus truncatus, assembly GCA_021962125.1. Classification (NCBI taxonomy): domain Eukaryota; kingdom Metazoa; phylum Mollusca; class Gastropoda; family Planorbidae; genus Bulinus; species Bulinus truncatus. Next base: position 3,637,588 of record JAGDYQ010000090.1, on the reverse strand, counting down.
CATTCACTTGAAAACTTATAGGATTTAATGACATTACAAAAGTGCATCAAAGTCTTCTTTTATTATTACAGGATATTTTATGTTTCCAAAAAAAAAAAAAAATTAAGATTTTAAAATGTGATCTCTCCACTCACTTTTGGGCGCAAGAACAAAGATTGCATATAAAAAACATTGCATCAATAAGAAAAATATCAAAATGTTAGTATACCTGTATAAGTAGTTTTACTCTTTCCAAAGGAGCTATTGCTGTCTTTGAGATAACTGCTGCAGAGCCTGAGAGAAGAAAATTCTCCAAAAATCCTAAAGTTATTTTTCTATCTGTCATCTATAAAAAACAGAAAAAAAAATACAATTAAATTATTAAACAAATTATCTTATATTAAGTTCTTTTTATTTTTTGAAGTAGGTACTTTTCCATCTCCAGTGGAGTGAATGAGGTTAAACTCTTGATGAAATATAAAAGGTGATTTTTTCAACATTAAAACATCTAAAAATATTATGACTGACTAACTGAGCTATGTACAAGCAATATATATGTAGACCAGTGCTTCTCAAACTTTTCGAAGTCACGGCCCCCCTAATTTTTTTTTTGGTTTAGATTGCTTAAATTTATAATTTTAAAACTTCTATATGCAAACTTTTACTAGTTAATACATGCTTTTTCTAATGTTAACAATGAAAGAGTGAAAGGATGCAACATATAAAATAAACTAGATTTTATTTTAAACATATATTAATACTATTTATATACAATACATTAGGTTAATTATATTTTATGTGTCACTTTTTTTGAAATTTCACGGCCCTCCCTCCGGACAGTCCACGGCCCCCTAGCGGCCCACCACTTTGAGAAATTCTGATGTGATCTCAGAGTCGACAGAGTATCATCCACTCTTTTTATATGATTAAATTACACATGTGTTTACTTGAAAAAAGTTAACCTATATATATATATATATATATTTTTAAAAAGTTAAACAAACAACTTTTAAAGACAAGAATGTTTAAAAAATCATTTAAAAATGCTTACATCATTTTTACACTGAACTAAGCAAAATTTTTTTTTCAGATATTTTCCAACCCAAGTTTTACTTATCTGCAAATACTGAAGATATACACTAGGTTGTGTGAAAAAACAGACTTAAATTATTAATTTAAAACAAAAACACTGTGGCAACATCTGGACAGAACTTTATTATAATTTTTTATTTGAAACTCAATTTTGAGTATTTTAGACAAAATTTAGGAAAGAAACTAGAAAGATATGCTTTTGTATTTTTGGGATTAAATACTAAAAACTGAACCTACTTTAAATTAAGTGGTGATATCTCTTTAAATGTTATTCGTTATGAATAATATCCGTTCAAACATGAACTTTTCATTGTTTCAGCTATGTAAACACTCCACTATTCTCCGTTGACCTATTACAACAGCCATGTGTCGTTTTTTTTTCATTCCGTGTAATTTAAATCCAACTTTTTTATAAATTAAATCTCTAAAAAAAGGGAATGGGACAAACACAGAGAACTATCTGTAGAATTGTGTTTTTTTTTAACATATTTAATTATAATTCTACATTAATACAAGATACACATATTTAAAATGAACGAGAGGGACATTAAAATAAAAATATAAAAATATTTTGAAAGATGTCTAATAACTTTAAAGATTTTCTGAAAATGTTCGGAAATAATGGTTAGTTGATGCTATATAGTATAATTACTAGTTGCAAGTACCCGGCTTTGCCCGGGTTTAAAATAAGGTTTTCTGTTTACCTTTTGTTTTCTCCCTACCCCCTCTCTCCCTCCCTTCCCCTCTCTCTCTCTCCTTACCCCCTCTCTCCCTTTCTCTTTCCCTCCCCTCCCTTTCTCCCTCCCTTTCTCCCTCCCCTCCCTAACTCTCCCATCTCCCTCCCTCTCCCTATCTCCCTCCCTCCTTCTCTCTCACCCCGTCCCCCCCCTCTCTCCACCTTCTTCCCCTTCCCCTCCTCCCCCTCTCTCCCTCCCTGCCCCCTCTCTCTTTCTCTCTCACTCCTCCCTCCCATTTCTCCCATCCTCTCTCTCCCTCTCTCCTTCCCTCCCTACCCCTCTATCTCCCTCCCTTCTCCCTCCCTCCCCTCTATCTCCCTCCCTACTCCCTCCCTTCCTTTCTCTTTCCTTCCCTCCCCTTTCTCTCTCTCCTCCCCCTTTATTTCCCTCCCTACCCCCTCCCCCTCTCCCTCTCTTTCTTTCTTTCTTTCCCTCATTTCCTCTCTCTCCCTCCCTCCCCTATCTCCCTCCCTTCTCCCTCCCTCCCTCCCCTATCTCCCTCCCCTACTCCCTCCCTTCCTTTCTCTTTCCTTCCCTCCCTTTCTCTCTCCCCTCCCTCCCCCTTTATTTCCTTCCCTACCACCTCTCTCCCTCCCCTCCCTCCTTCTCTCCCCCTCTCTGCCCCCTCCTTCCCTCTCCCTCCCCTACTGCCCCCCACTCTCTTTATCTCTCTCCCCCCTCCCTCTCTCTCTGTAGCAATTCAACGTCAAATTACGCTTCTTAAATAAACAGAGAACCTTATTTTAATCCCGAGCAAAGCCGGGTACTTGCAACATGAAAAAGAAAACAACAACAATATTTATTTTTTTTTTCCGTCCCTAACCCTTTCTTCTCCGTCCGTTCAATTACACATTCACTTGATGCGCGATTTTTATTTATAGTAGTATGATCCCGTACCGTGAATACTTTAACATAGTAAAATACTAAAATAATTAATTGACAATTAAACTACGCATTGAGATTGTATTAATAATGTTAATGTATGTCACCAAGAAACATTTTATCTACACCGTATTTCAGTTTATTAAGAATTCACACCTTTGTTTTAATCTTCCGAATACATAAAATCGATAGGTAAATAGATATGAGCTAATGATTTCATCATGTTTGATAATTGGAGTTTCCGGGAGTTACCCCTCTTTTAAAAATGTATCATAGGGAAATGACGTCACAGAGGAATTTTATCTATGGCGCCGCCGAGATTACTTTAATATAGTAAAATACTAAAATAATTAATTACAATTAAACTACCCATCGAGATGAAACGAAACATGTCCTATAACCTTTCCCATGTAATTATGTGTATGTGTAACAAATTTCACGTTATTTGGTTTTCTGGATCTTGAGTTATAAGGGAACAGACAGACAACAAATGCGTCTTATAAGGGAACAGACAGACAACAAATGCGTCTTATAAGTATAGAGATATACTATAAGGCATTATGGTTGAATCTTGTACACATGTAGGATGGAATTTTCATAGCAAATTTATTCAATTTTGGAAAGTTCGCATACGGTAAGCAGCTGTAAAATTCGTCAGTCCTTACACTTCAACCTGTCTCTGACATGCTACGGAGATACGTTAATAATTCTGCCTGAGCAGTGACGTCATCAGGTGCGGAAAATTCAGGTTGTCCCCAATTTCACGAAACCACGTGACTACATTGTATGTTTAGTGCGTTTGCAGATATCACCATATTGATCCGAGCAATTTTGAATTGTATTCATTCACCTGGGCTACAGACGCTCTGCACCGTGTGATACTGCTCTGCATGGTGCCCCCCTGTGATACTACTCTGCATGGTGACACCTTGTGCTACTGCTCTGCATGGTGACATCTTGTGCTACTGCTCTGCATGGTGACACCTTGTGCTACTGCTCTGCATGTTGCCCCCCTGTGATACTGCTCTGCATGGTGCCCCCTGTGATACTGCTCTGCATGGTGACACCTCGAGCTACTGCTCTGCATGGTGCCCCCCTGTGATACTGCTCCGCATGGCAACACCTTGTGCTACTGCTCTGCATGGTGACACCTTGTGCTACTGCTCGTTTTTTTATCTATGATCGGTTATGAATTCATCTAGAACTGATTCTTTGTTTGCTGCCAATCTTGGACTCTGCCACTCTCATAGGTTCACCCATCTGTTGGTGTCACTCTCTGTTGGTGTCACCCCTCTGTTGGTGTCACCCTCTGTTGGTGTCACCCCTCATTTGAAGTCACCACTCTGTTGATGTCACCCCTCTGTTGGTGTCACCCCTCTGTTGGTGTCAGCCGCTGCTTCCCGCACCCCCAGGTGCCGCCACTGTTGCCGAGTATCCTATCACTGGAGTTTCATTTCATTCATTTGAGATGTAATGTCTACCCAAAAATTACAACTTTGACAGCTGTATACGATCTGACAGGTGTGTATGATCTGACAGGTGTGTATGATCTGACAGCTGTATATGATCTGATAGGTGTGTATGATATGACAGGTGTGTATGATCTGACAGGTGTGTATGATCTGACAGGTGTGTATGATCTGACAGCTGTATATGATCTGATAGGTGTGTATGATCTGACAGGTGTGATCTGATTCAGGTGTGTATGATATGACAGGTGTGATATGATCTGACAGCTGTATATGATCTGATAGGTGTGTATATGATCTGACAGCTGTATATGATCTGACAGCTGCTTATGATCAACCGAATATGTACAAGATGATCTGACAGCTGTATGTAATCTGATAGGTGCATATGATCTGACAGGTGTGTATGATCTGACAGGTGTGTATGATCTGACAGGTGTATATGATCTGACAGGTGTGTATGATCTGACAGGTGTGTATGATCTGACAGGTGTATATGATCTGACAGGTGTGTATGATCTGACAGGTGTGTATGATCTGACAGGTGTGTATGATCTGACAGCTGTATATGATCTGACATGTGTATATGATCTGAAAGCCGTATATGATCTGATAGGTGTATATGATCTGACAGCTGTATATGATCTGATAGGTGTGTATGATCTGACAGGTGTGTATGATCTGATAGGTGTGTATGATATGACAGGTGTGTATGATCTGACAGCTGTATATGATCTGATAGGTGTATATGATCTGACAGCTGTATATGATCTGACAGCTGTATATGATCTGACAGGTGTATACGATCTGACAGCTGTATATGATCTGATAGGTGCATATGATCTGACAGGTGTGTATGATCTGACAGGTGTGTATGATCTGACAGGTGTATATGATCTGACAGCTGTATATGATCTGACATGTGTATATGATCTGAAAGCCGTATATGATCTGATAGGTGTATATGATCTGACAGCTGTATATGATCTGATAGGTGTATATGATCTGACAGGTGTGTATGATCTGACAGGTGTGTATGGTCTGACAGCTGTATATGATATGACAGGTGTGTATGACCTGACAGGTGTATATGATCTGACAGGTGTGTATGATCTGACAGGTGTATATGATCTGACAGCTGTGTTACCGCTAAGAGGTGGGGACTAGTTGGAGCTTTGGCAGACCTGCATACTGTGGGTTAGGTGTTCGACTCCCAGTGTGTTCAGTCACCTACATGTGTCTCCCATGTATCCTTCATAGTCAATGTACTATCGGTCATGTTGGGGATGAGAGAAGGGCACCATAAAAACCGTCACATTAGTGATTTATAGGATCTAAGAGATCTTATCTCATTCGTATAGTGACTTCACACACACTGCTGTGAGATCTGTCCAAGCGGCAAAACTTTTGCTGCCAATCACACAACTAGCCTTCTGTTTGAGTGTCTACCAGGAAATACTTGACTACTTACTCATTGTTCGTTGAAAACGCGATACTCAGATATGTCTACTATTTACAACACATACACCCACAGCTGGCTGTTGCCACCAGCTCTAGCATCCTCTCTTATAAACGTAGCACAGTTTACATAGGAATAAAATCACTGGTTTGTAGGGGTTGTTAACAATACTCTTAAAGTGTATCGTCATTACCAATACCAATACTCAAGTAAAAATGTATTGCCAAAATCGATACCGATACAATACCAATACTATTGAGAACAACAAAATATTTTTATTTAAAATATAACGAGTGCAAGTTTTTCAAGTTTTTAAAAAAAGTACAGTAAAAACAATAAAATACAATGTTAAACCACAATTTGAATGCTAATCACTTCACCACTTGGCAGCATGTAAGAAGACCATCATTTCCAAATGATCATTGCTTAGCCTAGAACGTAATGGCATAAAACACGCCCACCCTATGAAACCAGGCGCTCAACTGCAGCACTAGCCGTAAGTCCAGTGTTCAGTTGCAGGTATAGTTTCTTAATGCTTGGGTAGGGTGCTAATGACAGCATTTATGATGAGTTATCATTTAGATAACTGTCTACCTCATTAGAACTGTTACTATTAAGCGATTCGCTGCGTGCTGACTGTACTGATGCTGCACGACCCTGCCGAGTAAGTTGAGTTGGAACTGCACTCAGTGCTCTGCAGGCACGCTTTAACTTAAGCCTTGTGATCCAAGTTGTCTGTTCAGTCGGTCTTAAATTTTGGATTGACCACTGCTGACAGTTTTGCCTCTGGCTCAGAAAATATAAAATCGAATCGCGCATTAATTCCATCAATAACAGCTCTAACAAGGGGTTCACACACCGTGAGAGGGTGTTTATGTCGCACAGTCATTTCCATTGGTCTAAAGTAGAGACGACCAATACTAACAGTTTACCATTTCACAAAATGGTTATGATATCTTTAGCATACCACATGTTATTTTCAAAATTTATCCGTTTCCTAAATTTATCCGTTTTCTAAATTTGTCCGTTTTCAAAATTTTTCCGTTTTCTAACTGTATCCCGTTCTCCCAACTCTTGACAGTGTTAGCTATATCCCTGAATTAGGACAGTATAACGTTCCCTGTGACACCCCTTTTGAAAATATCAGCCAATCCCCGTCCAGTAAAGTACTCAGTGGGTGACTGTTGTGTGACGTTACACACTCTACCAGGCGCGGCCACTCAAAACGTCAATGAGGAACCCATCTTGGTTGATTTATGAGAGACTCAAGAAAAAAATCATTCAATGGCAGCCCATAAAACTCAATGATGAGCCGTTAGATCAACATTTGGACAATGATGAGCCGTTAGAACCAAATTTGGTCAATGATGAGCCGTTAGAGCCACATTATGTCAATGATGAGGCGTTAGAGCCATATTTGGTTATTGATGAGCCATTAGAGCCACATTTGGTCAATAATGAGCCATTAGATCCACATATTGTCAATGATGAGCCGTTAGAGTCACATTTGGTCTTTGTTGAGCCGTTAGAGCCACATTTGGTCAATGATGAGCCGTTAGAGTTGCATGTGGTCAATGATGACCCATTGGATCCGCAAATTGTCGATGATGAGCCGTTACCACTACACTATACGCCCATAAACAACTGATGCGTCTGCTTTAAACGTGCACCCCTCACCCAAGTACTCACACCATAAAGGCATAAAACACCCGTCTAGGTGCACCCATCACCCAAGTACTCACCACCATAAAACAACTGTCTAGGTGCACCCCTCGCCCAAGTACTCACACTATAAAACACCTGTCTAGGTGCACCCATCACCCAAGTACTCACGCTATAAAACACCTGTCTAGGTGCACCCATCACCCAAGTACTCAAACCATAAAACACCTGTCTAGGTGCACCCATCACCCAAGTACTCACACCATAAAACACCTGTCTAGGTGCACCCCTCACCCAAGTACTCACACTATAAAACACCTGTCTAGGTGCACCCATCACCCAAGTACTCACACCATAAAACACCAGTCTAGGTGCACCCATCTCCCAAGTACTCACATCATAAAACACCTGTCTAGGTGCACCCATCACCCAAGTACTCACACCATAAAACAACTGTCTAGGTGCACCGTCTAGTAAACATCTTACTCGAGTGACCCGCGATCACAACAGTTTGATACGCATACAGCTGCCCTGTAACGTTCATGCCCTGTATAACACCTGCGTCATATTAAAACTGATACATGGTTTGTGCAGTTACATACAATGACAGAATTGTTTAGGGACATTGCCTCAGTCGTCAAAGATTCTAAGAGCACATTCTTTGATAACGTTTTTGCCTAATGAAGGTTTATGATATATTCAAAAAGTTTTAACAAAGATGACACAGGTTGTTGAGGTTAAGGCGACCTAGAATAAGTTAAGAAGTTGTTATAGGTGGCAATACGTTTTATATGTTGTGTGTAACATGATGTCAGAGGTTCTTATAGGGTGTTGAGAATTTATATAACAGAGTAACACGATTCTTTCCTTTAGCTCACATCAAATAACATTTTCTTTGGCTGAAGCATCACTTTATGGATTCAAAACATGCAATGATCAGTTTAACACCCACTCTCTTCTCCCCACCCCCCAGATACCAGCAGGACTCAGGGTTGGGCAAAAGGCCACAGAAATAAACAAAGTTATGGAAGATTTGATTTGATACACGGATGGCAGTGAAAACAAGACTCTGATACTATAGTGGCGTACTGGGTGGGGACAAATGGAAGGGGGGAGGGGGAACTGGGGGGGGGGGGTGGCTGAAGTGAAAGAGAGAGAGAGGTTGAGTCCGAAAATATAAACGTATTAAAATCCTTTTTTTTTTTAAATTAATCGATATGTTTTTGTACCGCCATGTAGTATCATTGGTTCAAATGTCTACATGTTTAAATAAAAAAAAAATCAATAAAGTTCTTTCTATAAATAGCAGGGCCCTTTTTTTATTTTGGGTTCTACTTTCTTTATTTTTAAAGAAACAATTATATTATGGATGAATGAAAATAAATAATAAGTAAATGCACAGCCTTGTTAGGGCAGCAAAACAAAACAAGTTATCCGTCTATGACCTACATTTAGTGGGAAAACCCCCTCCCTCCTCCCCTTGCTGGTATAAATTTAATCATAAGTTTGACGTCATTGTTTACTACATCTTAAGGAAAACAACTATGAACATTTCCAACCGTAATGAATATTATAGTACAATCATTCAGAGACATCGGGGCTCCTAACTTTTCCGTGGTCTGGGGCTTCCTGTGGTATGTGGATTCATGTGGTATGTGGATTCATGTGGTATGTGGATTCCTGAGGCCTGTGGCTTCCTGTGGTATTCCTGTGGTATGTGGATTCATGTGGTATGTGGATTCATGTGGTATGTGGATTCATGTGGTATGTGGATTCCTGAGGCCTGTGGCTTCCTGTGGTATGTGGATTCATGTGGTATGTGGATTCCTGAGGCCTGTAGCTTCCTGTGGCTTGCTGTGGCTTCCTGTGGTACGGGGCTTCCTGTGGTACGGGCTCCCTGTGGTACGGGGCTCCCTGTGGTCTGGCGCTTTCTGTGGCCTCTGGCTAAAAAAAAACAGTCAAATGCTCGGTTAGCAAAAATGAAAGAATGCCCTGGAAAATAGCTAGATTGAGTTGTTGTTCCCTCTTTATTAACCGGCCCAGTAATTTGTTTGAATCAGTGGAACGACCGTCTTGTTGGAAGAAAAACATTGACGTCACGTTTAAACTATTTCCTATGAAGTCTCTTGGGGTTTGGTGGTGGTCCGGGTAGAGAATAGTTCAAATGGATACATTCACTTGATGGACAGTTGGCAGATAAACGATGGTGTTTGTCTCTCTATCTTCTTTCAAAGTCAACACATTGGTCAAAGAAACACAGACCAACATGTGAGGTTACTGTAAGTAAATTTATGTTGGTTGATATTATTGATTCTATCTATCTATCTATCTATCTATCTATCTATCTATCTATCTATCTATCTATCTATCTATCTATCTATCTATCTATCTATCTATCTATCTATCTATCTATCTATCTATCTATCTATCTATCTATCTATCTATCTATCTATCTATCTATCTATCTATCTATCTATCTATCTATCTATCTATCTATCTATCTATCTATCTATCTATCTATCTATCTATATGTCTGTATGTCAGTCTGTCTGTCCATCCTATCTATCTATCATCTATCTATCAGTACATATATATATATATATATATATATATATATATATATATATATATCAATGAATATGATATAGTCTATCTATTTCTATCTTTCTCTTATATATTGCTTTGTATTAACTTTCTATTCTTAAACTTAAGTATTGAGATCTGGGCACACAACCCCAATCCCTCCAATGTATGACATACAAAGCAGTTAGATGTAGTATACAAATCATGAGATTGCTCAACCCATTTAACTGCCTGAGAGTTAGGAACGATTTATTTTTATGGCAGTAACTCCAGCAAATCACCGGTTATCGTCAAGTGTGTCTTTATAGTCCACAGTGATAGCCGAATTCCCAATGTTTTCATTTGTTTTTGTATGCAGTACACGTTGGTGATGTTTTGGAACCCATGTATTTGGTACATTGGTTCCCATCTTGGTGTACCCTGTTTATGTGGTGTCATTAATTTTTGAGAGAGAAAGATGTTGGTTTTGCTATTATTGCTGAGTTCATATTGGCGAAGGTTTGTTTATGGTTGTAAAGGTGGGTTGATATTGTTATTTACAGTGCTTTTTTGTGGCGGTACGCACCGGTACGGCGTACCGGCAGGCACGCCGAGAGGGGTGGGCAGGGGGGGTCATTGCCAAGGGGCCCGCATCTGTAAGGGGGCCCGGCCGCCCCGACCATGTCAATTTTTTCACGACTCATTGTTTATTAAGGGGCCCGCAATGATGTCATGCCCTGGGGCCCTTATTGGCTCTCAGCGCCCCTGCGTACACCTTTTTCAATGTAGGGGAAAAATATTACTTTTCTTGTATTTTAACGTTTATTATTCATTTATTTTAATGCTAATTTGTTAAAATTGAATTGTTTTAAAATTTGCGCGCAATAAGAACTAAAATAGGTGCGAACTGGCAATCCATCACTGAGTACCGGCACCTATTTTTTTTTTTACAAAAAAGCACTGGTTATTTAATACTATGTTCTGCAACACACTGCAATATATTGCTTTATATAGAGAGAGATATCTTTAGATTGATACCGTTATTAAATACTGCTATGCACTCCTATTTTAGCGTTCGTTGCTGTATTCTAGCACACATTATGACATATTGCTAAAGCTATACACAGCTTTACACAACTATATTCAACTATTTTAATGTATTATGCTATATGTACCACTCATAGTTCATCAAAATAGAAACAATCAGGTTCTTGTAAATAGAAAACTACGATCTTTTAGTTTATATATATATATATATATATATATATATATATATATATATATATATATATATATATATATATATATATATATATATATATATATAAAACTCTTGATGAAGCTGAAAGCACCAAGCTTCCATCAACAGCAGCCATTTCTACCAAAGTTGAGATTTTTGGGTTTTTAAATACCCAGATCTTGTTCCCTCGTTTGGATGTTTACCATTTACTGAGACTGACTTTTGACTAGTAGGCTTGGTACTCACCAAGTGGTAAGGGGGGGGGGAGAAGAGAAGGCAGTGGCGGGTGGTAGAGCAGGGGCGAGGAAAGGTGAGGGTTGTGTGGGGTGGCGGCGAGGAGGAGGGAGGGAGGGATAGTGGTGTGGGGGGGTTGATAAAACAAAGAGAAAGTTGTTACTCTCTGGTATTTACCGTAGACCTTGTGAGTCTGTGCGTGAGTGAATTTGTTCTGGAAACAGGAGATGACCTATTTAGCAAACATGGACCAGGCACAGTAAGTACCAGCAGATGGTCAAGCAGGAGAGTCGTGGTGGGGGGGGGCGGTTGGGAGAGTTTCCTTACAGCGATTCTCAACGTATGGATATGAACACAGCCTGTGCAGATTAACACAAGGCCGATACGACGTTTTGTCTACTAATAATCATTCATAACAATCAATCTAATCATGTCTCAATCATTTTTTTCTCCCAGTTATATATCGATCTACCATCTAAATTTTACCCCCCCCCTCTCATTAAATTACATATAAAACAATAATCCTATTTTGTGATTTTTTTCTTCTTATCTCATTGCATCATTGAACCACGTTTCTAATATCTTTGTAGACTTTTTCAAAATTTCAAGTTAGTTGTTACTATTTTTGGTTAAGCTACTGAATAGCGTTCTCTCTATTGCAAGTATGACAAATAACTAATTTCACAAAGCAATTGATTGTTAATAGAAGTGTAAAAGTACCATTGTTTTTAATTATGACTATCAATGCTTCCATTTTCCCGCCTATAATGACTTTGTCTGTTGTCGTCTGCCTGAGCGATATAACTCAATTATGTCACAGTCCGACACTGATATATTAATCAATAATTTATAATTGTATTTAATCAACGATAGACGAGTTTTAATTAAAGCAACTCAACAATGAAATGACCAGGTTTTATAACGAGAGTTGTTCAAATGAGTTTGTTCATTTTACAACACGTACTATTTATAGAAATGTAACGTCACCTAGGCCCCCCAAATGTAACTTCACCTAGGGCCCCCAAATGTAGCGTCACCTAGGGCCCCCAAATGTAACGTCCCATAGGGCCCCCTAATGTAACGTCACTTAGTGCCCCCAAAAGTAAAGTCATATAGGGCCCCCAAAAGTAACGTCCCATAGGGCCCCTAATGTAACGTCACCTTGTGCCCCCAATGTAAAGTCACATGGGGACCCCAAATGTAACGTCACATAGGGTCCATATATGTAAAGCCACATAGTGCCTCAATGTAACTCTATCCAGGGCTTCATAATGTAGCTTTGCCTATGTCCCCCCCCCCAAATGTAACTCTGCCAAGGGGCCCCCCCTCAAGACGTAAGAACAACTCTGTCGGATAGTATTTGCTATGTTAAGCAAATAAAATGAATCTGAAACCGTTGAATGTCAGCTACAATATTTCCACTCAGACAGAAACTTTCCTTCGATATTTTGAGTCAATCGAAACTAAAAGCATGAACGATGAATCGAATATGTATTGGAAGGGAGACGGGTTGTCAGGCCCGTAGCCAGGTCAAAGTAAGCAGGGAGGCACCAATACCCAGCAAGGGGGCACCATTACGTTTTCTTTATTTCTTCCTCTTTTTCTTCTTTTTTTAAGCGTGGGATAGTCGACCTGATGGTCACTGGTTCAATCTTCAGTGAGGACCAATGGATATTTCAGGACATGGCTTCAGTGCTCCGCTATGTCTCCCGTGGTGCCTCCATGGCCATTGCACTATCAACTATGGTGAGGATGAAATAAGGGCACTTCGAAAACCGTCTCATTAGTGGTTTATAGGATCTACTAGATTCCAGCTCATCCTTACAGGGGCGTCACACAAGAATATGTATTGGAAGGGGGGGGGTCATTCGCCTTGAAGTGGTGGGGGTGGGGGGGTGACTCTGATTGGAAGTATTTAAAATGTCATTATCCACACTGTAATTGTTCTTGTACATGAAGCAATGTACGTCCTTTATGTCTGTATACAGGGGCCTGTACTAAACAAACAGGTTCACTTCCAATATTTTGATTGTTTGTTGTAGGCAGCATCGGTTTTACTGCAGGAGCCCACCTGGTCATTTGTCCGGGAAACCATGGTGCCCATTGGACGTTCTAATTGACTATTTACAGTGATTGCTGTATGGGGCCACCGATCATTGCTGCATGGGGCCACCGATCATTGCTGTATGGGGGTCACCGATCACTGCTGTATGGGGCCACCGATCACTGCTTTACCTGGGGGACCCAATAATTTTGTTAAAATGACAGTTTTTATTCATAAACAAATTTGAACTTTGTTTTCATCAGTATTTTTTCCGTATTATTTTCTACTATCACAAACAATGAATGAATGACCTCCGGGGGGGGGGGGGGAGGCAAACGTTCGGTTGTGTTACGGCTTGACTAATTCAAATATATCAACAACATCACAGGTCATAATTCATCATTGTCCGCTTACTCTAAAATGACTTTCTAAGTACAAACTCAATAAAATATTTAAATCTATGCAATTATTTTGCTTAGAACAAGTCACAGAACGGGGCGCTGTACTTTATAATGACTCTTCTGAGTTCATTAGTGGATAGTGTGGGGTAGGCGTGGAGTCAGTATGTAGCCATTGTGTGGCGTAGGCGTGGAGTCAGTATGTAGCCATTGTGGGGGGGTAGGCGTGGAGTCAGTATGTAGCCATTGTGTGGGGTAGGCGTGGAGTCTGTATGTAGCCATTGTGGGGCGTAGGCGTGGAGTCAGTATGTAGCCATTGTGTGGCGTAGGCGTGAAGTCAGTATTTAGCCATTTGGGGGGGGGGGGGTAGGCGTGGAGTCAGTATGTGGCCAATGTGTGGCGTAAGTTTTGAGTCAGTATGCAGCCAAGGTCTGGGATAAGCTCGGAGTCAGTATGTAGCCACTGTCTGTAACTCTTGGTGCATGTTTAAGCCCACTTGCAGGATTGTTAACAATACTCTTAAATTGTATCGTCAATACCGATATTAATACTTCATGAAAATAGTATCGCCGATACCAATACAAATACTTAAGAAAATATGTATCGCTGAAATCGATACCAATACAATACCAATACTTTTGAGAAGAAAAAAAAATATTATTAAAAATATAGAGTGTAAGTTTTTCAAGTTTTTATATAACTGACAGATCTGTAAAAAAAAGATAAAGTTTTCTTTTCTGTCGTTCATTGAAACATTGAACAAATAGTTGATAGAAAGAACGTAAATGAATGAAAGAATATAAGAATAACATTTATAGATAGCGGCGGGCAAAGCAAATACTTCAAAAGAATTAAGATTTCATTTTTCCTTCAACTCGCCAACCGTGGTTGTATATGTGGGGAGGTGGGTGGTGTTAATATTGGTCGGGTTGATGACTGTGATTACTAGTAGTGGTTGAATGTATGTAGATTACTTTTAAAACAAGGTACTAAAATCGCTATATGTTTTTCTGCATATTTTTTTTCTGTATCGTATGAACAGTACAACTGTGATACTTTGATTAAAAAAAAAACAACTGATAAACACACAAATAGTGGGGTTATTCAATTGGGTTTATGAATTATAATTTTTTGTTCCTTTTTAATATTTTAAGATACAAAGTAATTTTTTTTGGTTAAAGTTTGTTGGAATACATTCGTAAAAGTATTGGTATCGAGTATCGAAAATTTTTCGTTTAAAATGTATCGGCGATACACAAATCAATACTTGATACAAAAAGGATCGGCAATACAGCAACCAATACTAAAAAAGTATCGCCGATACTGTATTGGCCGATACCGATACTTCGATACTAACAACCCTGCCCACTTGTAGATGCGAATCTCTCCAAACCAACTCATGACCCACAATGTGATAACCACTGACCTATGACCCACAATGTGATAACCACTGACCTATGACTCGCAATGTGATAACCACAGACTTATGACAATCAAACATTTTCCACCAAATTATAAAGCATGTGGATTTCGTTTCTTAATATCTCAATTATCAATTCACTTTTTATACAACTATAAATTAATAATAATGTCAGCAATTATAAAGGACTCGTTACGAGTACTTGTGATAAATATTTTTTTTTAAATTGTACTTTGTTTATAAGGGAATTCAAAAGGGACATAATTAGGTACATTACATTTTTTAAAAAGAAAGAATAACCTCCCCTTGAATTACCACTCCCATTTCCACTTTAAGCCGACACACCTCCTTTTTTCCAAAAACCTTCACTAGTGCCAGCTGTAACGCACCTCGTTCACTCCACAAATTGCTGCTTTCAGCGTCTCGAACCAGCAGACCGGTGGGCTCCTAGAGGAATGAGACGAGCCAAGAGAGTTTGGGGGAGTGGGTTTGCGGAGGGGGGAGCAATCGAGAAGGGGAGAGAGAGGTGTAGTGGTGGGGGGGGGCAAGAAGGAAGAAATTTTTTTCTTTTCTTTTTTAATCTCTTGAAGTCAAAAAAAAAAACGGGAGGGGATATCGCCGGTTCCCCTGTGCGTGTGAGTGTGAGTAGTGATTTCCACCGAGCACTAAGGTAGTTGCTCGCGGGAGTGAGGGAGGGAAGACGCTAGAAATGGAAGCGAAAGTCAGCACTGGGCAGCAACTCGCGCCGCTCTGCGTGTGTATGGCAGTTTCTCCTACTCACAGTTTTAATTCTGTTGGCCGATTTTTTCCCCCCTCAATGTTTGTCATTTTTTTTTATTTCTGACTGCTGGTAGTGCGTTTGTTGATATTTACTATTTTCCCCCCTTCCCCGTGTTATTTATTCTGGACTATTTGACTTCAACCAAACTATGGTCACGTGTGTTTATATTTTTTTTTTTTTGGGAAAATAAAAAAAACAAAACAATTTGAAACTGGTGATTTTTAATTTCATTTCTGCGAAGAGAATCAAATTCATTTCGACTTCTTGTTGTATGATAATTACTTGACGCTAATGAATGATACAAAAAACTGGATAAAGACAGGCTTGATAAGTGAGTATCACCTGTGTGTATTTTAAATGTGTTCTATCTACATTGTATGTTCTTTTGAAACACTCGTTGCCATGGAGATAGAATGAGGGTGAGCGATATGTCTTGACTTCTAGCCATTTAACCTAATTTTACCGTAACAGAAGGAAATTAAAGTTAAAAATGAAAGTTCAGCGCATGAGAGGAGGGGGGATCATTCGGTAAAGGACATAGACAAACGAAATATTTTTTTGAATTAGGTTTATTGATAATCGATTAGAATATCGGTCAATATACATGTTTAATATGACATTACAATAATTGCAGCATTATTGTTTATGAAATCCCTGTCAGGATGAGAAGAAATCTCTTAGATAGTATAAACCACCAATGGGACGGTTTTTTACGGTGCCCTTATTTCATCCCCACCATAGCCGATAGTGCAATGGCCATGGAGGACTGAAAAGGTACATTGGTCCTCATGGGAGATCGAACCTGGGAACCTCAGGTCGACAGCCGAGCGCTTTACCACAAGACCATTGGTCACATTGTAGACTTTAGGCTACTTATCGCGGGCTCCCCTAAACTGGGAAGGCTAGTCGGCCATTTTGGGTATCAAAGAGCATAATGTTCATGTTTTACTCAAAAAAATACTCAACAACAACAACAGTAACAACAACGACAGAAATGATAATCATACACCGCTTGTACAAAAAATCGTGGTTCTCAAAGTGGGAGTATTGGAGTTGATTGGAAGTTGGTCGCCGAAAAATTTGATGACTTCGATCAATAAAATAATCCAGACAATAGAATACAATATTATAATAATAAAACAATGCAGACAATATAATACACTATTATAATAATAAAATAATGCAGACAATATAATACAATATTATAATAATAAAATAATGCAGACAATATAATACAATATTATAATAATAAAATACTGCAGACAATATAATACATATTATAATAAAAAAAATAATGCAGACAATATAATACAATATTATAATAATAAAATAATGCAGACAATATAATACAATATTATAATAATAAAATACTGCAGACAATATAATACATATTATAATAAAAAAAATAATGCAGACAATATAATACAATATTATAATAATAAAATAATGCAGACAATATAATACACTATTATAATAATAAAATAATGCAGACAATAGAATACAATATTATAATAATAAAATAATGCAGACAATAGAACACAATATTATAATAATAAAATAATGCAGACAATATAATACAATATTATAATAATAAAATAATGCAGACAATTAATTCTAGATTTTCGTTCTTCATCCTTTAAATTCCTTTACATATGGTGAGCAAAAAAACAAACGCGGTTTCTTTTGAGTCATGAATCGATAACATTTGACAACCACGGACATAGCGGTAGACCGTTCTCCTACCATGACAACCACGGACATAGCGGTAGACGGTTCTCCTACCATGACAACCACGGACATAGCGGTAGACCGTTCTCCCACTATCATCAACCTCCCTTGTTCAAGCCTAGAGCCTGATATAAATTCTGATATCCATTTTTGTGGATGGCTTTCCAGTGGATGCTATATTTTCATATCCAGCCAAAACGGAAAAAGAGAAACAAAAAAAAATGAAGAAATAAATATTGAAATGAGCATTGAAATTAAGAAGATAAAACTTTTTTTATGGCGAGAATGCTGAAAAATTAAGAATGAACAGCCTTCACCATACAATAAAAAACACTGGAAGAAATTATCTTTGATAAATGTCTTTCTTGAGTAGTTTATCAAATGAAACCCACAGTATGAACATTTGGCTTTCACAGAAAAACATGTTTGTTATGTCAAGATCACCTAGATATTGAGAGAATCGAAGATGGAAGCCGATTTAAAATTGTGTTAATTCAAAATTTGTTTTTTTTAATTGAAGCAAACGCTATCGTTATTTTTGTTTAATTATGCAAATTTTTTTCTTTTAACTCTCAAGGTTATTGAGATTATTTTAAAACTCATTAATTTTTGGGAAGCCAGGAAATGACGTCATTGCTTTTTGTGCCCATAAATAAGCGTTCTGAATGAACTTTGATTAGCTCAAAGATTAAAAATATCAAAAAAAGAAAGAAAGGAAAAATCCTTTTTAAAAATAAACTTTTATGAAATTGAACTAAAAAGTAAGAAAAAATCTAAAACAATTTTTTAGATTCATCAGATTATAATGACTAAAAAAGCATGTGCGCCAATACGAATTATTAGTTTCATTTATTTATCTTGTAATTTGTCAATGGATGTAGTCTGAGGACAGATTACTTCCAGTATACATCGTTTAATTCAGAAATAAATAGATTGGATATGCAGAGGACTAGTAAGTCCAGAATATTTTGTTCAATACTAGTGTCATACTGTCCAGGAGATGTTATTATCATCTGTTATTGGAGTTCGGATGTCTCCGTATAAATGCACCATTATCATTAAATACCGAAGAATGTTGTCTAAATATTTATCCGCACTAATGCGTGAAGATTAAAGTGACCTATATTCAAAATTAATAATCAAATTACGTCATCATTTATGACGTGCTTTCGTACTGACATTGAAATCAATGGTTTGTTCAGCTCGCTATTCTGTGCATTTGAAAAATTATTAAAACGTTTTATTTTAATGTCTTGTTTAAGTTTAATTGTCAGTCTGAGTTTGTCAGCCCGTAGCGTGAAAATTCTACGGCAGGGGCCAGGCATTCTACAGAGCAGGGGCCAGGCAATACTATGGGGGGGGGGTCAGGTAATACATTTTACTAAGTAGAGCAAATAAGCAGAGGGGGGCCAGACAAAGCGCAGGGGGGGCCTGGCCCCCCGCACGCTACGAGCCTGGAATCTGTAAAGTTTGTTTTTTAAAGTAATGGGTAAAATCCTAGTAAATAAAGTACTATATAGTAGTACTGAGTAAAGAAGGAACAAAGCCGGTCTAAACTGCCTGAAGACGTTGTAGCGGTGATATTATATTTGGAAGGTATATATTCATGGTTCGAATCCTTGTTTCAAAACTTTCTCTCGCATGAGTGGTTTCAGATTCCAAAATTATTTTAAAAGTTATGCATGACTGAACTCACACTTGTGCTTACCTTGTCGTTAATTTTCAAAGTTACATTCATCGTCATCGCTATTGCCCGTCATTCCTATCAGAGAATGGACCACCAACTAAAGATCTCCAGTCACTCCTATCAGAGAATGGACCACCAACTAAAGATCTCCAGTCACTCCTATCAGAGAATGGGCCACCAACTAAAGATCTCCAGCGACTTCTACCCTGAGCCATTCTCTCCAGCTGCTTCCAGCTGAACCCCATCACCACAAATAAGCTTCATGGGTCTTCGTGATGGAGAACCATATTCTCCCAGGACTGAAATATCTGTTTTCTCTTTATTTAGTGTTTCTGTAGCAAAGGTTTTTTTTTAATAGGGTGGGGCTGCTAGCCCCGCGCTCAACCCGCCTCCTTTTTTTTAGCCGGGCTTGATTTTAAGGTATCACGTTATCAGGTGCGGTCTTAGAAGTACAAGGGTAGGGGGTGGGGGCAGTACTCCCTTAAACAAAATGCGTTTTCGCACTGGCACGCACTACTCACACAGTACAACAGAGCACAACCTCACACAGGCTTTCGAAAAATTACATGGCACAATTCGCACAGTGTAAAATTCGCACAGGGCACCACCCGCACAGGGTACAATTCACATAGGGTACAATTCCCACAGGGTACAATTCACACAGGGTTCAATTCGCACAATGTGAGTATTATAAGCTAGAACCCTCGTACTTTGCTATTGAACCAACTTTGAGTTTTTTCTACACTTCTGTGACCAAAGAATCCTCCCTTCTCTGGTGGGGCTCCCTCAAGGTCAGGGCTGTGCGTGTGTGGGAGGGATGGAGGGTATGATGGTCGCCCCATCAGCCAGCAATCATGTTGCTTTTAACAATGGGTACGACTTTGCTGTGTGCAATTTCCGTGGAACTCAATGCAATAATTCTATTTTCTCAATGAGACTGTCTGCAATTCTACAGGCTTCATGTCCTGGAGTGGTCATCCATTTTTCTCTTAATCAAGCCGGATTTAACCTCACGCTGAGCTCTACAATAAAAAAAATGACCGTTAGACAAAAGAAAGATTTGGAATGATTAACAAACATCGTGGCTCATTAAGTGGCTCATTAAGTGGCTAATTAAATTCTGGATGATATTTAAATGTTTCGGGCGGGAAAATTCATCAAACGTTTTTAATTACAGATTAAACTCTGTATGAAGCTTAACACATTTACTGCCACGAACCGAGAGATACACACAGATGCTCCAGAAGTGAACTATTCAACTTTGTTTAGAAACCTCTTCAGAACTAACAATTCAAAGTACCACATACCATCCACCTATCTACCCCACCCTCCTCATGAACTCTTTCATCTATCATCACATTGCTGTCCAGGAAAACGTGTTTCCCTCCTTTTACCTGTTGTGAAGCCGTACCTGTGTTCTGTTGAGTGAGATATCCCTCCCCCTCCCCGGGCCTTGTTACCCCCCTTTACCCTTCCCTTGTTCCTGTTTTTTTTTTCGCCGAAGTCACTAGCGTTCTATTTATAGTGTTTAGCCGCTACCAAGGTCAAGGCCGATCCATCTGTAAGTCAGCTGAGAAACTCTTAGACAGCTTTAAGTTATGAAATGAACATTTTTTATTAATTAATGAGCACGTAGTCAAAGGATGGTTGAAAGACACAGGTGTATCTAGTACTTTACTACTATACTACTGTACCACTGTACCGCTGTACTACTGTACTACTGTACCACTGTACCATTGTACCACCGCACTACTGTATTACTGTATTATTGTATTACTGTGCCACTGTACTATTGTACTACTGTAACACTGTATCACTGTACTACTGTACCACTGCACTACTGTACCACTGCACTACTGCACTACAGTACCACTGTACCACTGCACTACAGTACTACTGTACCACTGTACTACTATACTTCTGTATCACTGTATTACTGTACTACTGTACCACTGTACTACTGTACTACTCTACTTCTGTACCACTTTACTAAGAATAGTTTGAACGTGTAGTGTTGAACGCCTGGCTGTCTATCTGAAGGTCCCAGGTTCGATCACGTCATATTGAACGATTTAACAGTTCAATCTTGCCGTGGTTCGATCCCGGCTAATACACACAGGTGTGTTTCTGGTTGCCAGTGAAAGGTCTCACGTCTGCCCAACTTTAATGGACAGCAAACAGCAGGCTGGCGTCGCCCGAGTATGACTCCCGTGGTTTTAGACTTAATAACAGAGGCGTACCTAGGGTGAGAAGGGGGGTTCCAACTCGAAAGTCCCCCGGGCCCCATCTTGAGGGGGGCCCAAACAATTGTTTTTTTACATTAAATATTAAGTACATTATCTCATGTCTTGGTGTCGAATGTCAAAATGCAGGAGCCCCAAAAGAGGCCAACAACCCCCCCGGGCCCCCAAATCCATAGATTCGACACTGCTTGATAATGCCCTAAGCCCTAAGGTAACTTATACGTAGATCTTATAATGCCCGTGGTGTCTACCTATTTATTCTTCTCGGAAATGTCTGAAATGAAAGTAGGGATCTATACAATCTATCCCATAATTCCCATTGGTAGTTTTATTGGGCCAAAGAGACGAACACTTCGCCAATGGTAAGGATAAAAGAGGGACACCTACCAAACATCACAATAGTGGCTTATAGAATCAAACAAATGAACATCACAATAGTGGCTTATAGAATCTAACAGAAGAACATCACAATAGTGGCTTATAGAATCTAACAGATGAACATCACAATAGTGGCTTATAGAATCTAACAGAAGAACATCACAATAGTGGCTTATAGAATCAAACAGAAGAACATCACAATAGTGGCTTATAGAATCAAACAGAAGAACATCACAATAGTGGCTTATAGAATCAAACAGAAGAACTCATCATTTCAGTGACTTTAAAGTAAAAAAGTAAAATTTAACAATGATCAAACATTTGTGAGATTTAATTCTGATGACGTTCTATGTATAGTAAAGAAATACCTAGGAAACTTAAAAATGACATGCCACAATACGGGCTTTGGAACAGTGTTCACAGGGTCGTAACTAGTATTAAAGGCCCCTAGGGGGCTTGTGGCAGATAACTTCGACTGGGGCCCCGGGAAATATGCTGGACTCCTGGAAGAGAGAGCGGCTTGAAAATAAAAGTACAGTGGGTATTCGGTTAACGAACTGTTCGGACAGCGAACAAATCGGACAACGAACACTTTCAGGAAAGATTTTTGTGTTCGGACAACGAACAAAATTCGGATAACGAACAAAAACTAATTCTAACGAAAACGTCTCTGCTCTCGAAACACCCGACATCTCCTCAATTTGTCCTGAAAATGGATGTGCCCGTGCGCTGACACGTCATCATTCATACTACGTAGCAGTGAGGCAGCACCGTACGACGCGTAGGGTAGTGTGCGACGATACATCGTCAATAGTGTACCATACATGTGTAATTGGTTTATGTCCTTGTGGTTTTCGTATGTGCTTCTCTAAACGCCTTATAAATAAACCCTGAAAATGTGACAATATTATAGGACCTGAAAAGAGTGGAGTGTCAAGAACTGTGCTCACCATAAAAACATAACTAAAGTAGAGAGTGGACAAAAAATGACTGATGTTACCAGGCAGTACGGCTTGGACAGGTCTACTGTAGGCACAATAGTAGCTAAAAAGATGTCACCAAGAAGGCTCAAGCCGCTAAAGGAGTAACGAAAATTACATCTGAGAAGCAAAAAAAAAAGTGTTATCCATGATAAAATCGAGAGTTTGCTTTTAGTTTGAATAAATGAACGGGAGGTGAAAAGAGATGTAACTAGAATGGCCATCATTCAAGAGTAGTAAAGTTCCCTTAACCCTAGCGGGCCATCGGGGCAGATGAAGTGTAGAATTCATCTGTTTCTATAACCTCGGCATAGGAGGGGTTGTGTGGTCAGCACAACTCCCAGCCGCCTTTACTTCCCCAACTTAAAGTCAGGTACCCATTTAAAGCTGGGTGGACTTGTGGGACGACTTTGTACTGAATTTCACCTGGAAAAATTCCATGGGCCTCACCGAGGATCGAACCCAGGACTCTCAGGTCGACAGTCGAGTATCTACACCACTCGGCCATCCGTCCCACTATCATTCAAGAGAAGGCTGGAGAAATTTTTGAGAAATTGAAAGAACAAACTCCAGGCTCGTCCTCCGAAAATCTAGAATTCAAGGCTACCACTGGCTGGATTACAAAATTTAAAAGGAGATCTGGCATTAAACAAGCTGATGTCAATAGGGTTGATGATCTCCACAACGACATTGCTATCAATCATTTCCTGAAAGTCCTGAAGGAGAGAGAAAAACATCCGACATTGGACATGTTCTTTAACGCCCAAATAAAAGGAAAAGGACTGATTATAAGCAAGACTATATGTATGTCTCATATTTGTAATAAAAAAACTTACTAAGAAATTATTCTTGTACATGACAATTTTTTTTATTTAAATTTTAGGATCTCCAGAACGAATTAATCGAATTTCCATTAACATATATGGTAAATCGATGATCGGTTAACGAACGATTCGGATAGCGAACATAATTGTGGAACGGATTAAGTTCGTTAACCGAATACCCACTGTACACGTAAAAAGTTGGCAGTTTTTTTTTTTTGCTCGGCCCTTCTTAAGTGAAGGCCTTTGCGCCCTCCTTTAAATCCGTCACTCCCAAGTGCGCGTTCTGAAAATGGCGCTTCAATCCAATCTCAAAATCGGCAATCTTTTTTTTAAAATTTCAGACGTTTACTAAATGTTATATTCCTTTTAAAAAAAAATAAATATAAAAAAATACAAACTTCCTTATCTAAGTTCTAATATATTCTCATGGATAATATCCATCATGGATGATATATGGATGGGTGATATCCAGCAAATATTTTGCGTCAATTCACTGTCTTGAAAAAAATACAACACAGATTTAAAAACAAACTTTGCCATTGTATCCGTGTCCTAGACAAGGGGCGGTAACTGCCTGCAACAATACAACAATCACAAGTAATTCACGCCCCTGGATGTACTGGGAGCAAACAGTTTGAACCTGAAGTACACACACAACGAAACACCAACACAATATCCAACAATGTTGTATCTTATTGTGAGGATAAACGATCTAGGGGGGGGGATGGGGGGGTGAAACTGTTGGACCGTTTAGAGATCGAAAGAGAGAGAGAGAGAAAGAGAGAGAGAGAGAGAGAGAGAGAGAGAGAGAGAGAGAGAGAGAGAGAGAGAGAGAGAGAGAGAGAGAGAAAGAGAGAGAGAGAGAGCTAGCAAGCGGTTAATTAGATAATTTCCTTCCATTTACTGATTTGTATATTTGAGTGAGGAGAAAGCTAAGTTATGTTTGATCTACATAACTTTATATTGGGTAGGCCTATATATTGTGTATACCTATATAAAAGGTAATTGGCTGAGCAGTTCAAAGAATTTCAATTATCGCTCTGTTGATTGGTTACTCTCCATTATCTGCTTTACTGACACTTTAAAAGTTACACCTAACACTCCATGTTTTGTAATTTACTGTCAGTGTTACAAGCAGACGTGCAGAGCGTTCGACTGTCGACCGTGAAAGTCTCGGGTTCGAACCTCAGTGAGAACCTTGGGATTCTTCAGGCCCTGATGAAAGTGACCCAGTTTACCCAGATTTAAGTGGGTACATTAAAGGCTGCTGGGCGTTGTGCTAGCCTCACAATCCCTCAATATACCGTGTCTACTAAAACAGATGAATTCTAAATTTCCTCTGTCCTGGTGAGCCATAGTGGCTTGAAGAAACTTTTCTTTACTACACTTCAATAATTTATGTAATGTTCCGTCTAACTTCTCTTGTTGATGCATCATCTATATATATGAATTCAATTAATTAATGTATCTGTCTTTCTAGTTATCTATGTAGTTATTAGGCGTTTAATAGTTCAGATTCGTTCGATTCATTATACATGCAGATAGAGACCGAAGGCCAATTAACGAAATTCAATTTAACGAAACTTTCATTATAACACTGTTCATTGAGATTCTATAATAATAAATTTCATTTGTTTACCTCACATTTTCGTATTTTTAAATAACTGTAATCAAGCGATCCCCCACCGACCTCCATAAATCTAGCTCTGATAGTAAACAGGAGCAGAACAGACAGACTCAGACTGAAGTCCGTGGACCATTTCCGTCAACCTGTATCAGCCTATCCATCTGTGCTTGAGTCATGACTGGTTCTGTTGTCTTTGTGATAGTGTCTTGAGTAAGTACAGACTTAGTTGGCTGTTGAGTGGACTAGATGGGTTATGTCAACTGCTCTGTATATCTATCTATCTATCTATCTATCTATCTATCTATCTATCTATCTATCTATCTATCTATCTATCTATCTATCTATCTATCTATCTATCTATCTATCTATCTATCTATCTATCTATCTATCTATCTATCTTTCTATCTATCTATCTATCTATCTATCCATCTATCTATCTATCTGTCTGTCTCTCTTTCTATCTATCTATCTATCTTTCATCTGAAGTTTCCAACTTCATCCGTATCTAAAACAAGGGGCAGTAACTGTCTGCACCAAAACGACAACAATAAGTAATTCACGCCCTTGGTGTACTGGAACAAACAGTCTTTAGTACTTTTGTCTATAATGGTCGCTAGCAGTTGGTTATAATTAAATAATAACATATCACAATATATTACTCTCTAGCTGTTCTATAGAACACTATCTGACCACATCTTTAACCGATCTGTCTTGTTCTTTCCTTGTATCTCTGTTTACGTTTTTATACTATTTTTTTATCAATAAAAATCTTTTCGAATTGTTTTTTTTTCTTTTTGATCTAAAATGCAAGTGTCTTCTAAGTGTGGATTATGTGCACGAGATAACCCCATGAGGATTAGTCTTAGATAATGAAAAATATCATTCCATGTGTATCAGATTTTAAGGTTTCTCCATAATTTTTTCACTGTTAACTTCTTAAAAGAAAATAAAACAAATCTGGTAATCTATTTGTATTGTCTGGCATCAGACATATTACAAGTACATAACCTATGTGAGGACATAATACATTTCACAGGAGAACGTAGTCCATTCTACAGGAGGACGTAGTCCATTCTACAGGAGGACGTAGTCCATTCTACAGGAGGACGTAGTCCATTATACAGGAGGACGTAGTCCATTCTACAGGAGGACGTAATCCATTTCAAAGGTGGTACCTTTTGTCGTTTTGTTACGCTAAACTACGTCTTTGTTGTGATTGTAAGCCATAAGCCAACAGTAACCATACACCCGCTCTGTGTAAGCCAACAGATTTGTGTGTACCCTAAATGCAATATTCAAATAATTATTTTTGTGTGAGTTTTGGCTCTTGTCAAGCACACGTGACTTCCATAATTTACCTTTCACCTGATAAGTCACTAGTACTAAGTACCCTTCATTGTACTTCCCGGTGTTTATCAAAGTGTGGTCGTGACCCACTTGTTACTAGTTGGGATGAGTTAACTAGTAAAAAAGATTTATAATTACTGTATATAGTTACTTTACTTTATATCGTTACTTTATATAGTCTCTCTCTCTCTCTCTCTCTCTATATATATATATATATATATATATATTATATGTATATATATATATATATATATATATCATATATAATAATACTCATTTCCAGTGTGCGTTAAATCGAAAGTAAAGAATTAATACAACAGTATTCCAGTTTAAAATACAATCATGAAAAAAATCGGATCTGCCCGAAACCAAAAAATAACCTAGCCTACCGATCAAGCATAAGGGGACATAACTATGCAAAGGTTTTGCAGGGTACAGCTAGTATATATATATAAATAAATTAATAGTTATATATAATCGAGGATATACCATGAAGTTTAGTTTATTTTTATCTTTCTCTAATGTATTTTTTGGTTATAAAGACAAAACATGTTTCGTTGTTCGGAACAAATTGCAAACCAAAAATATGAGAATAACTGCAGTATAAACACCACATCATTTTTCTCACTACTTATGATTTTTTGAGCTCACGCCTGGCAGAGTGACTAATCGATCAACCAATTAATTAAGTAATATAAATAACATTCACATATTATTGATGTGCAATACTATCAGAAATATGACTACACCCATCTCAGCTCTACCATTACCTTTTCGACTTTGTCCGGCTTAAATCGTAATATCGGGAAATCCACAACGGATTTTCTGCATGTAGTACAACTTAAGACACGGTGTGCCGAATCCACGCATGGTTCGATTTATTGAAAAAAAAATTACTTATTGATCCGAAATTTCACTTTGCTGAGCACAAATACAGTTTCCTACTGGCCAACAGGGAAAGTTTACTTCTAAACAAAAGTAAACAATATGGAAAAAAAATGAAGGGCAAAACAGTAAAGATAAAAAATAAAGGTTGGGTTGGATTAAACCAGTTTCTAGTCTTGCGGTACATATTAATAAATAGGATGACGTCATAAGGTCAATATATGCTACAGAGATTTTCAATTATCTGGTTTGTTTGTGTGTGTGTGTAGACCCCTCAGCCGCCGTCGTAAGCGCCGTATGCCACCACCAAAAAACTTTTCGCCATGGGAGATTCGGAATTACTATTCCATTATAATTTAAAAGGATTACGAAAACCGTAACCGAATACTTTTGAAGTCTGTATTTTGCGGATAGCTCTAACGAGAAACTTTTTTTTTTGCAAGTAATATAAAACACTTAGAATCTAACTCATTTTTGTATTTTTACATTTTTTTTTAAATAGGTTCTTAATTTAATTTTAAATTTTTATTATTTGTTTTTATTTTAACATAAATCTTTATATTCACTTATTATATACAATAAATTATAAAGTATTATTTATTTATTTCAAAATTGTTGTTTGTTTGACTAGTAGAAGTATAGTACATAAATATTTTGATAGTTACCTCCCTTATAAAAAATATATACCTAGTGTGATCGTTTGGATCCGGCTTTCAACAGGGGTGCTAGGCATTTTCCTAAGCCACGGCAGCTCTGTGTGTGTTTGTGTATGTGTTTGTGTTTATGTGGGTTTGTGTGTGTGTTTGTGTGTATATATATATATATATATATGCGTGTGTGTGTGTGTTTGTGTATGTGTGTGTTTGTGGTGTTAATCACAGTCGCAATTGGAACCATTAATATAATTATTGAGTTAAGTATATTACTATACAATTAGGCGTTTCGCTAATATGTTTCAAACTAATACAAACAATCAAAGAAACAAATATACAAACACAAATACAAACAATCAAACAAAAAGACAAACATACATACATACAAACAAAACAGAACCAAACTTTGTACGCTTTCAGCGCTTGGTGACATCATATATTATTGTTGTTGTTGATATGTGTGACATTAAACTCTAGATCTGTGTCATTGTGCACTTATCTAAGTCATTAATATCTATTAACATGCATCATTCGCACTTGTTGACATATGACATCAGCACATCTTAGCAGGTGTCTATATCAATTATTAACAAGTTTCATTTTAAATTAATGACTCAATCTGCTGAAGCTTTATAATTAGATAATCTCACCCCCACCCCACCTCCCTGTCAGTTTATCTCACTCCCTTATTTCCACAGTTCAACAATCTCCTCCCGTCTCTCACTCTATCTCTGCGTTGTAATTTCTTTTGTCACTGATTTCTATTAAGATATGTGACATTCAATGCCGGATACATATGTGACATTCAATGCCGGATACAAGTTTTCTGGGGGTTTTTTTAAAGAGTAAATTCTGATGTATTGTCTAGGCAGCTGAATGGCTGTGTGGTTGGTTGGCTGGACAGCTGGGTGGCTGGACGACTGGATTGTTTGACGGCAGGACGACTGAGTGGATCGGCGGCTGGGTGGCTGGACAGCTGGGTGGCTGGACAGCTGGGTGGCTGTACTGCTGTATGGCTGGACGGCTGGATGGCTGGATGGATGGGTGGATGGACGGCTGGCTGGACAGCTGGATGGATTGGTGGCTGGACAGCTGGACTGCTGGACGGCTGGGTGGATTGGTGGCTGGACAGCTGGATGGAAGGGTGGCTGGACGGCTGGCTAGAAAGCTGGGTGGATGGGTGGCTAGACGGCTGGGTGGCTGGACGGCTTGGTGGCGCTTTGTTAATCATGCTCTGGGTAGTCAGTTCAACTTCAGGCGTGTCCACTCACCTAAGTCCCCCGTGGTACCCCCCTCCAACCTGTCGACATGGGCGTGGTCAATAGTGATTCTGGGATTGACAAGCTGCGTGATATATGGCTGTACTTGATACATTACTGGCTATCTCTCTCTCTCTCTCTCTCTCTCTCTCTCTCTCTCTCTCTATCTATCTATCTCTGTGATTCTCTTTCTCTGTCTGCCTTTCTCTGTCTTTTTCTCTCTTTCATTTTTGGTGTGGGTTATCCTTCTGTAATGACCTGTGCATCCAACTGTGCATCCAACTGTGCATCCAACCGTGGGTCTGTCTGTAGGTCTCTCTCTCTATTCTCTATTTTTATCTCTATTTCTATAAATAAACGTTTATTATTTAACAGAAAATTTGTGTATTTGTCTATTCATTTTCAATGAGTGTTAGCTAAATATGTTTAGCTATTTATGTTTAGCTAAGCATGTTTAGCTATTTATGTTGAGCTATTTATGCTGAGCTATTTATGTCTACCTTTACAAGTCTAGCTTCAACCAAATGTATCTTTTTTTTTTTCAGTCAACTTGACTCTGTCTGCATCTGTAAACCAGAATTTGTTATTCTATTGCCTAACTTTACATATACTCACACATACTTACACATACATACATATACTTACATATACTTAAATATACCTACATATACTTACATATACTTAAATATACCTACATATACTTACCTATACTTACATATACTTATATATAATTACATATACTTGCCTATACTTACATATACTTACATATACTTACATACACATTACTTATACTCACACATCAGTTCCAAGTATACAACAGCCATGTACCAGTGAGCAGCCGATTCATAACTACGTACTTATCCGTTAACTTGTGACCTCATTTCCATAGCTAGCAGACGATCTCAGTGGCTAATAAATTAAACATCATTGTTTATCCCTTGTCTAGACCAGTGAGTCTCACACCCTGGGAACAAAGACCCTTGTTCCGTTAACCTTAAAGTGCATAAACATTCTCAGTAATTCTGAAGACTGGTTTTCCCATGAAGTCCCTTGTTATTTGTTCATGTCGTCTCTTGTCATTTATGACATACGTAAATGTCAATTACATACAAGAGCTGATTCATATTTCCTTCAGTTGTTAGTTCTTCACAATGTCGTAATGGAGTAGAGAAAAGGGCAGTTATTTACTTACTCTGTAAGATTTCAAGTAACTGTCAGTGCAAGGATTCGAACCTGGCCTTCATAAAGTTAAGACTGGTATTCTAACAACTTAAACAGATTAAAAAAGGGCAACTTACAAATCGCGTGTATTTTTTAGACTAATGAAGGATTTCGCTTTTAAAATGAGACTATTTAAATTTTCGATATATTCTCTAAACAAAAACTGTTCACAAACACACCCGCTGACACGACATGGATCGGGTAGAGCAGTGCTTCCCAAAGTCAGGCTGTGGTAGGCGCAGCATGGGGGCTGAGAGCATCCGGTAAACATGATTGGATAAAACGAAAACAATGAAATGATGGGGAAACCATGACTGTCAAAACAATGAAATGATGGGGAGACCATGACTGTCAAAACAATGAAATGATGGGGAAACCATGACTGTCAAAACAATGAAATGATGGGGAAACCATGACTGTCAAAACAATGAAATGATGGGGAAACCATGACTGTAAAAACAATGAAATGATGGGGAAACCTTGACTGTAAAAACAATGAAATGATGCGGAAACCATGACTATAAAAACAATATATGCAAGTTTATTAGATTTTTTTTTTCAGGGGGTACTCAGTATTACGAAGACTAAAAAAAAATGGGTACATAGGTGCTGAAATTTTGGGAATCACTGGGGTATAGAGATGGGATATGAAATATATGGAAGGACTCAAACATACAGAATTGGTAGTGACACAGTAGCTACTGTGTCGTTCACAATTTATTTACAAAATAATTGATCTACTGACATGATTTAGTACACGATTTAAACACGTGATTTAAACACATGATTTAAACACACGATTTAAACACATGATTTAAACACATTATTTAAATACATGATTTAAATACATGATTTAAACACATGATTTAAACACATTATTTAAGCACAATATTTAAACACATTATTTAAACACAATATTTAAACACAATATTTAAACACAATATTTAAACACATTATTTAAACACATGATTTAAACACATGATTTAAACACATTTAAACACATTATTTAAACACATGAATTATTTTTATAAATGATTTGGTTAGGCATGCTTTGATATGCGAATATTTATTAATTTTTTCCCCTTAACTGATGTGGTCGTTTTAGATAAACGTTTGGACTCATCAACTGACCTATATATCTGTTGTGTTTTCAGACGTCCATTCTGTGGGGTCTATAAACTCCTTTCCATGTCAGGGGCGAATACCTTTCGGCCCTTCCTGGGACTGAGCCCTGAACCGCATTTCTTTTTTTTCACAGACATGAGAATATTGTAGAAATATATATATTGTATTATTATATTTTCACGCATGACTGAACTCAATGGTAGGAATGGTCAGTGGTGTTGGGAGTAGAGGGGGGGAACTATGGGTCATTGCGTGGACTGGACGGGATCGTGGACCACAATTGATCGTGTAACTAACTGAGCGTTACACCTTGAACCAATTGACCATGAGGCATTAGCTCAAGATGTGTTATTAGTAACGCACTCACTGGTAAAAGTTTTCACAGAGGTGCACTGTAGCCGCGCGATGGTACTATACAAAGTACGTATGTCTCTTCTGTCTTGACTTTTGTTACGTTATTCATTTGCGACCACGTGTTACGATTTATGTGATAATTTTAACCCTACTTGTGTCATTTTACAACTTTATAAACAGTACTGAAACTTGAGAGAAAGCCATATGACTTATTTACATGTCACTAGTGACAATTTATATTTTAAATATTTTTTCAATTATTTCCACAGATTCTTCTTTGGACCTTCAGCAGCGAGATTGTCAGAGCGTCTTCATTCAAAATATGACACATGGACACAGGTCATCTGAGGTCAACTGTTTGTGGTCACTGCAGCGACAGGTCATGTGAAGGCCAGTGTACGGGTCAGTAAATGTCATTCCGCTGACCAATCTAATGCAACATAACTCTTCAAACTTCATTTTCTAGATATTAAAAAATACAGAAACTCCATTTTCTTTTCCCCGGACATCTGACCACTCAAGACGTCTGGACAACTCCATTTTCTTTTCACAAAACACAACATATTTTCTCACTCAAGTTGATTAAAAAAAAACCCGTGGATTTTTCTTTGGAGGTGCTATATTTCTGGACCATAAACAAAGTCAGTGATTGACACTTGACCAGCGGCTAGTTTCTGGACAAGAGAAAGTAATAGTCGAAGTGAAGTAATATTCCTTTGATAAATCTTTTACTGTTACAGGGTTTGATTGATACCTGACGTCACCGGCTACATGCAATTTGTTTCATTTAAACTCATTTCTGACCGAGAATTAAACAAACAGAGTTAAAACTAGTTACCGTAATTAATATATACATATACTACGGTAATTAAGAATGTTACAATCCAACAATAACCATAAATATCACCTTGATGTGAACATGACACATTAATTGCACAAAAACAATGATTAATTCTATATAGGCCCTAGATTTAAGTTGCTTAAATAAACATAATTCAAAAACAAAGGATCTTGAAAATTAAAATTAATAATTTAATGCTTAATTTGGAAAATTAAAAGCTTAAATACCTACAAAATTCACCATATTACGACACATTTTACTTACCCATACTTTCAAGTTCAGCTGTAACATTTGTAACTGCACCATATTATGACACATTTTACTTACCCGTACATTCACGTTCAGCTGTAACATTTGTAACTGCACCAATTAATCATTCACACCTTTGTTATCGGCACACAACATCTGTCATTACTACTTTCAGACCGGTCTAAATGATTGAATGTTGACATAAAGACACATTACACAATGTTGTTAGTCATGTGATAACACTCTAGCGTATAAATACATTTTAATTGTTTTATACCTGACAACCACTGAAAAAATAGTCCATGGAGAACACTGATGTCTGTTCCTGATAGAAAAGATACGTTTTTTGTTAGGAGAGGAATTTCTTAAGCAGTGCTCTAAACTGCTGCTCGGAAATAGATTGTGGAACATCAAAAAAAAAAGGTGGCTTTCCTAAAATCAGCCCAAATTCCACCTTTGAAGGCCACCATGCCGTCAAAGAAGGCTTACGATCTTGTTTCGGATGATGGATATGATAGCAGAATTCCACTGCACAACGAGGAGGCTTTCCAGCACGGGCTGCAGTTTCAGGCTAAGGTGAGTTCACTTTCAATTTCTGAAAGACTAATTCAGCAATTTTTGTTCGTTTCGATACAGGTGCTGTTTAGTTGAGTCTGTTTTGATACAGGTGCTGTTTAGTTGAGTCTGTTTTGATACAGGTGCTGTTTAGTTGAGTCTGTTTTGATACAGGTGCTGTTTAGTTGAGTCTGTTTTGATACAGGTGCTGTTTAGTTGAGTCTGTTTTGATACAGGTGCTGTTTAGTTGAGTCTGTTTTGATACAGGTGCTGTTTAGTTGAGTCTGTTTTGATACAGGTGCTGTTTAGTTGAATCTGTTTTGATACAGGTGCTGTTTAGTTAAGTCTGTTTTGATACAGGTGCTGTTTAAAGTCTGTTTCAATACAGGTGCTGTTTAGTTAAGTCTGTTTCAATACAGGTGCTGTTTAGTTAAGTCTGTTTTGATACAGGTGCTGTTTAGTTAAGTCTGTTTTGATACAGGTGCTGTTTAGTTAAGTCTGTTTTGATACAGGTGCTGTTTAGTTAAGTCTACTCTGATACCGCTGCTTTAGGTGTTTTTAAACTTAATAATCTTTGTGTCCAGTTCTCTCGAGTAATGTACATTATAAATGACTAATGCCCAATCTCTTCCAATCAGCCTATTTTCTTTAAAGAGTTCAGTGAATTTTATTATGAGGCTGTATCCTTTTTAAGTTCCTTTTGCAATACATCATTACCAGTGTTCTATATCGTCTTGTCATTACCATGTATTGTAAAGCCCAGTTTAATTGTGTGATCGCTGTTTTGTGGTACACATTTATACACTTGGGAACTGTTGACGACAGTCCAAGCACGAGATAAATGTATCTCTAATATCCTAATGCAAAAGTCTCGGTGTGAACGCTGTTTCTCCCGTTGAACATGTAAATTTAACCAACCCTACACACAAAGGCTGACATTATATTGTAAATGTCCCCAATTTATTAATTTACACTTAAGCGATGTCCAGTTACTATAAATAGCTTTCAAAATCGGCATATCTATTTCACGTCAACCTAAACATCTACAATGTCTCCAAAATATCCAGCAGTTGTCCTATGATCATACACGTAACCGTTTTGTTTTACTGACCTCCCCCTGTTAAAGCGACACCTACAATTCAAGCGAAATACAAACAGTATTACACGCGCCACAGCATTGTTTTTATTTGTAAACCCTTCTTACCGTGAATTACAGTGTGGCATTGTGATTGTCACGATCACATTTGTTTTAATAAAACATCACATTTAGCGATCCACATCAAAGTCTTTCGCCATCCACCATTAATTCGTGACCTCACACGAATTCTGATCAACTGTTTTTTTTGTTTAAATTTGTTTCAATGTTTCATGAATTATGTATATGTCGTGGGGTTTACTTTGTGCAGAACAATTTCGTAGAACAATGATAACAATTCCAATCAATATACTACAAAGGAATATTGTACTACCTCCATTAACACATTTATATGTGAGTGTGTGTGTTTATGGATGTGTGTGTGTGTGTTTATGGATGTGTGTTTATGTCTATTTTACGTGTGTGTTATTGTGTTTCTCATCTGACGTAGACAGCGAGGCATAAAATGTGTTTGCGTTCAAAATATGTAAACTCTCAATTTACTAACTGTTTATGTTCTCACTTGTTCTGCTTGATTAGTCACATGATTTCATTGCTCACTTCACACCCCATTAACCCGGTACACATGACTTAAAGTCATAAATGTTGACTCACTCTATTTACCACAGATGTAACTGTATCACATACAGTGGAGTAGCGAGCGTTAACTCGCGCCCGGTGCACAATACCTTAGTAGCGTACCCCCATACAAAAAACATATATTATTACATGTAAAATATACCATTTGGCGCCCCTTTGTGAGTAGCGCCCGGGACATGATGTCCCCATTGCCCCCCTCGCTACGCCACTGATCATATATCGACATTTTGCAGAATTCTTTGTGGGTTTAAAAAATTGTTTTAAAGAATGACACAAAATTCAATTTAATTTTATTGGGACTTCAGTCGTAACATACGTCTCCAGTGTACATTCAAATTGAGTTATATTCATTATACAGCTGCATTTAAATAAAAATAGTTTAAAACAAATAACAGTTCATTGCAGGGTGTCAGTGTTTGGACATATCTTCTCAGGTAACTCGTGTGTGACGACTGTCCTGCCTGTACAGAGAATGTACCGTCAATCCATATATGTCATATTGTAATTAGATGGATTTCAATTATTCATGTATTTTCCTATATTTTAAAATATCAGTCCCTAGTTCAATATTGACAGAACGCACAAACACTAGATAAAACACATACTGTAAACACAAACACTAGATAAAACACATACTGTAAACACATACACTAAATAAAACACATACTGTAAACACAAACACTAGGTAAAACACATACTGTAAACACAAACTAATTTACAAAATAGACGTTCACTATGGAGCAACGCACTAACGCAGTGGTTCCCTAACTTTGGCCATTCCGCGACCCACTAAGAAACTTGTTTGGTTTTCGCAGGCCACCTGTTAATAAAGAAAAGAGACAAACTAATTAAATGTATCCTCTATAAAGCAATTAGTCAAATTATGCCGACCCACTACACATCTGCCCGTGACCCATATTTGGAGAACCGCTGAACTTATTGCAAGCTGTAAACAAACACCACTTGCACGCAACACTGAACAAACAACACATTGCTCACGACGTTGGCAATCCATAAGGCTACGCCTTGATTCAACTGCGCCCGTGCACCGCGCTCTACTCATTAATTTACCAAGCAATAATTTCTTGACCTTATGATCTCGTGTCAAAGGGGATGACCCAATCATCCATGACCTCTGACCTTCATGTCCATACCAGACGTACTTCACGTATGGAGCCAAATATGAAAACACATTCCGTCGTGCCAGAAAGAATGTTGTGCACTACTCTCTCTCTCTCTCTCTCTCTCTCTCTCTCTCAATATCTCTCTCTCTCTCTTTCTCTCTCTCTCTCTCTCTCCCTCCCCGCTTATTTTACAAATTCACTATATTACCCTTATGTTTTCATACGCTGAGCGCTTGATGTCATCATAACCTTTTCAGTTGTGTTTACCCTGTGAGCCTTGACGTCTGCCTATACAAATCAACACGTGTACCAACCAACCTGTGCACGCAGCCGAAACACCGTGCTGAGAGTTTCACCTGGTCTACCTTGATAAGTGGATTATGTGGAATAGGGCAGGAGTTCCAAATCTTTTACGGTTCTAGAGCCATTAGGGAATTTTGTTAAAAGCCAGGCAAATAATTACATATTGTTTAAACAACAAAATCATTTGGGACAACAGTATTATTCCCAGAACCAGTGGCATTGACTATAACCGCTTAATGGCTTTGTATTTGAAATGTTTTTAGGGGGGGCACTGCTAAAAAAATCCCCCCCCCAAGTGATTTTGATATCTTGATCAATTCAGCGACGTAAGTGCTCTTTACTGTATATTACTGAATGTCTTGATATGCGATTAAAAACAAAATATAATAAGTTATGAAAATATGCGTACAACCAATCTTGATAAGGTTACCTCCATTTGATTAGATCTCGAACATCCACTGGGTCACGGCACACGTTTTGAGAATCCCTGGAATAATGTGCACTTTTAAGAAAATGTCTAATTTCGGAAATGTTGACATTTTAGAATGGCCTGATAAAATAAAAAGAATCTTGCTTAGGTCATGTTTACATATGTTCCGACACCAAACTGCAATGTATGTACAACAAACATCATTTAACATATGTTGTACTTCACAATGCTTACAGATGCCAAACTACAATGTATGTACAACAAACATCACTTAACATATGTTGTGCTTACAGATGCCAAACTACAATGTATGTACAACAAACATCACTTAACATATGTTGTGCTTACAGATGCCAAACTACAATGTATGTACAACAAACATCATTTAACATAGGTTGTACTTTACACTGTATGTATGTATGTACATTTGTTGTACTACAGACACCAAACTACAATGTATGTGCAACAAACATCACTAAACATTAAGCTTCATCAAGTACATGAGCCCCTCCCCCCACATCCACAGGTGGCCTAAGTATTAATTGTGGATGCCCCGGGGGTCTGGGTAGAGAGAGACTTTGCGGAGCCTTCAGCTGTAGCTATAGTTAATATTTCGTATCAATACGCTCTAATCACTGGGCCTCCCTTAGACGTGGGGCCTGGGCCCATCTGCTCCTGCTGCTCATAACTTAGTCGGTTATTGCTCTCTGTAAGATAACATACATTCTTAAGCACCTTGAATGAATTCTTTAGCACCTTGAATACATTCTTTAGCACCTTGAATAAATTCTTAAGCACCGTGAATATATTTTTTAAAACCTTGAATAGATTCTCATTACTAAGTCTTTGAAATCGAACTCGGCACAAAAGCTCAGTGGAGAACGGATGGTCGTGGGGTAAAGCGCTCAATCCTCGACATAAGGGTCCCTGGTCCAGTCTCCGGTTAGGACCAATGCATTGTTACGTCATGTTGGAAGTCCCCGCTGTATTATCTCCCTTCGCGCTTTATCCATGTTCACGCACTAACGGCTAAGGTGCGGATGAAAGAAGGGCACCATAAAAACTGTCCTATCAGTGGTTTATAGGATCTAGTGGATCTAGTATCCAATTACACAAGACATCTGTATCATTAGATTGTATTACGTACTGCATCGCATAATTACTTCGTCCAATTACATAAGTGTAATACAAATCTCATTAAAACAAACAAGCCTGAAATACATTTATACGGGTCGGTATTGATAACAAAGGCAATATTAATTGGACATTTGAATGGACATGATATTATATTATTATAGGGACAGGCAATAAGATCTATCTATCTATCTATCTATCTATCTATCTATCTATCTATCTATCTATCTATCTATCTATCTATCTATCTATCTATCTATCTATCTATCTATCTATCTATCTATCTATCTATCTATCTATCTATCTGTCGAAGTCTGCTTCTCTGTCTGCCTGTCTGTCTGTATTTCTGTCTGTCATTTTAATTTTGTAAGTTTTTTCATTTCCGAAACAATATATCGGTCTGTCTTTCTGTCTGTCTTTCTGTTTGTCTCTCTGTCTTTATCTCTGTCTCTCTGTCTGTCTCTCTGTCTGTCTATACGCCCGACCGTCTGTACCCTTCTTTCTTATGATCATCATGTCATCCAACTATCGTCACTCTGGCCTGTCATCTGTCCATCTTTTCATCCATCACTCCCTACTTACCTTAGTATCTATCCATCTCAGTTCTCTCCATCCATCCACTTTTCTCTCAACCAGCCTGTCAG
The DNA here is from genome assembly GCA_021962125.1 of Bulinus truncatus. Taxonomy (NCBI): domain Eukaryota; kingdom Metazoa; phylum Mollusca; class Gastropoda; family Planorbidae; genus Bulinus; species Bulinus truncatus. The sequence continues at coordinate 3,598,303 of JAGDYQ010000090.1, read as the reverse complement.
TACATTTATTCGATTGTTAATCAGTTAATATCTTTCCACCAGAGTATTCGATTTTAAATACATTTTCTCCTATTCCAGTCCATCATTAAGAACAAGGTGACATATCTTATTCTGATGTGTCATCGCCAATTAGCAAAGCGAACGAATCATCATCGCCCAAGGGCAGTAATAAGAAAACATTTCACAACCCAAGTTACTCCCCTTAACCCCACCTTCAGTTCTGACCCACTCTCTCTCTCTCTCTCTCTCTCTCTCTCTCTCTCTCTCTCTCTCTCTCACTCGTATGCCACACCTATGAGGAAAGTGTTGGTTAGTTAGTGGATGCAATCCAAGAAGTGACATATGTAAAAACTACTATCCACAATGGGTTGAATTATAATGATTAGTTAACAGTGAATGGTGAACGTGAGTAACTTTTTGCCATTCCAACGTAAATCATCAATTTGAAATGGTAGTTTAATAACCTTTTTCTCTGCTTCCCATTGTTTTGAAAAGTCTGGCTGCGTAATTGTCTTACTTTTTTGGTTTTACGTGTATTTAACTGTAAGTCTGTCTGATAGCTTCGGCAAGGGAAAATCTGTCTGCGATATCATCTGTCAGCCAGTATGTCTGGCACCGTTTTAGAAAAAATCTCTCTGGGAGATGAAGAAAAAAAAATTGAGTCTAGACACCGCCATGACCCTCTGGCATCATGAAACTATCCCATAATTCCATATTTCATAACACTGAATGGGTGAGATACTCTCAGTCTCAGTATTGTAGATTCAAACTATATACACACACACTTATACAACACTTATACACACACTTATATACACACTTATACACACACTTATACACACACTTATACACACACTTATACACACACTTATACAAACACACTTATACACACACACTTATACACACACTTATACAAACACACTTATACAAACACACTTATATACACACTCTTATACACACACTTATACACACACTTATACACACACTTATACAAACACATATTGGCCTTCAGGGCTGCAGCCAACTAATCTTGGGCCCCTATATAATTTCTGAGGTCTCTCTTATTAGTTCAACCAACGGTCATGGCTGAGACATTTTATAGTTATAACAGTTTACTGAGCAAGATGTAAACCCCGAGCTGCCTATCTCATTAGGCTCCTCTTATTACACACCATCACCCATGGCTAAGATTACTAAAACGGACGGGGGCTTCATACTGTTATCATCCGGGGCCCCCTTGTATTACGCAATCGCCAGTCACCAAGACATGTTATGGCAATATAAGATTTCTGAACGAAACAGGGCCCCTAGAACTAGAGGGCCCCCAGACATGTTCTCGGGTTTGGGCGACTATGATGTCATTCATATACCACTACTAATTATCTGCACTTACGCGCACTTATGTATAAAGCTATTCACACAATTAATCTGTATATATAGCTATTCACACAACTGGGGTGTTGAGAGCAACAACATGTGTCACATGCAGGGGGCTGAGGTATCAATAGGGGTGGGGGAAGGGCGTTGACGCAGTGCCGACCAGAAGGGCCTCCATCAGTTAGGCACAAGATTTATCCATCATCATACTTATGATTGAAATAGGCAGTGCGCGGAAAAGGGGGGGGGGCTCCACACATTCACATCCAAATACCATACAGGGATGTTTGTATGGCCCCAAAGACATAGACGAATATCAAGAATTAGTATCTGTCATGTCCTATTCGCATCAATACACAATTCGAATGATATTGGAAATTTAAGTACAGCGTACATAATTATTATAAAAGTAATAACATACAAAATGGAGACATGTGACCTACATTTTCACCTGAGTCAACCACCATTGTAATAATTACATTTCAAGAAATAGTTTGGTCATTAGTCATTCGTTATAGTCAATAACACCTGGCACACTTAATTGAATACAAGGCTGTCGGTATGTAGGGCCTGTTAATTCCAGTGTGTGTTTGTGTGTGTGTGTGTGTGTGTGTCTGTTTTGTATCGACATCTATGTATATATGTTTGTGTCTGCAGATGTGTTTGTCTGCATATGAGTGTGTCTATGTGTGTTATTTTTCAGCAAACATTTCTTAATTGAAATGATTTTGCGTTCCATGAAAGTAAATACAGAGATCGATGTATCATTACACAAGTAATAAACTGTGAGTAATAGTAAAATTAATAACTAAAAAAAAATGGAAAGCTTTTGTGTCCGTTTGACGTCACACTCTATGCCAACTTTAAAAAACTGCATTGTAAAAACCCCATCATGCTACGTCATGTGAAACAGGTAACACTTTTTAGGTAAAAGTCTTCTAACACATTAACCCGTTACTTGCAGAAGTGAGCGAGAGAAAAACAGATTATGATGAAAATAAGTAGTATATACATCTAACCAATCTATCTACCTATCTATTTATCTAACCAATCTATCTACCTATCTATTTATCTAACCAATCTATCTACCTATCTATTTATCTAAACGATCTATCTACCTATCTATTTATCTAACCAACCTAGCTACCTATCTATTTATCTAACCAATCTATCTACCTATCTATTTATCTAACCAATCTATCAACCTATCTATCTACCTATCTATTCATCTAACCAATCTATCTACCTATCTATTTATCTAACCTATCTATCTACCTATCTATTCATCTAACCAATCTATCTACCTATCTATTCATCTAACCAATCTATCTACCTTTCTACACATCTAACCAATCTATCTAACTATCTACACATCTAACTAACATATATATCTATGTAATAATGTATTAACGGAACCGTATTCGCATCATTATGGGGCCCTTAGTACAAAATGTAATGCCTGGGCCCCACTAAAGAGCCCCTAAGATCCCCTGAGAACCCATACGAATCCTCAATGAAAAGATAATTTAATATACATGGTTAGTCAGCAGATCAACTGGTCCACTAAAGCCAAGAGTCAGTGTTGTACTGTGGCAGTGTTGTACTGTGGCAGTGTTGTACTGTGGCAGTGTTGTTCTGTGGCAGTGTTGTACCGTGGCAGTGTTGTACTGTGGCAGTGTTGTACTGTGGCCTGATGTTTTGAATGAAATCATTCGAAACTCATCCAGAAAACCAGCCCACAGACCCAGCCTTGATTGTAAAAGTGAATAGAAATGTCACATTTTACTTCCAAACTTATATTTTATACGTGAATTCTTGAGTCTTCGTAATATAAAATGCGGAGATCCCGCCAAAGTGGCCATCGGGCTAGAACCGTTGCAAATTCATCAAAATACCGCTGAAACTTACAGGAAACATACCAATCTAGAGAAACTGGGCACCATGATGATCTGTTTACTTAATGTAGAATTAATGAAAAGTAAACGTCATAAATACCAACGATCGGACAATAGCAGAGTGAGTGCCAGATCAAATAGCCGGACGGGTGGTACTAGCCCACGGGCAGTTGTTTCCCCGTGTCTGATCTCACCCACGAGCATTCTGGCCAGATTTTTACCTTGTCTAAGACCACACTGGCCAGATTTTTACCTTGTCTAAGACCACACTGGCTAGATTTTTTACCTTGCCTAAGACCACACTGGCCAGATTTTTCTATAATAAAAAGCTGAATAATGATTTTGACCAAATTTATTATATCATTGTTTTATTTTTAAAGTGTTCAAACTGATGCGTCAAGATGAAATAAATTCGTCCAAATATCAACAACAAACAGAGCAAAAAAAAATAAAATTCACGAAATTTTAATTTTTTTAATTGAATCCGATTGATCATCTCGACCTAATTAAACAACAAAAATAAAATTTTAATCATGATTCATGATGAAATCGGGCATTTTTCTCCTTCAAAATAAACGAATTTCTTTTTTTTTTTTTGTAATAATCGAAGAAATTGGAAACCACGGAATCAAGTCGAGGAAATAAAAATTAAGACAAAATAATTATCGGAATTTTAAAATTCTATTTGTCTCTCTCAGATCAATCAAACTTTAAACTATTGAAATTCAGTTAGATCTTTTCCTAAATAACACTTGAACTGGTCTACCTACCTACTTACTTTCATACCTACCTACCTATCTACCTGACTTTCTGTCTGACTGTCTGTCGCCTGTCTAATCTCTTCAGATAGATAGATAGATAGTATCTATCTGTCAACTATCTTTCTATCTATCTATCTATTTGTCTGTCTGTCTGTCTATCTATCTATCAGTCAGTCTGTCTGTCTGTCTGTCCTTTAATAACCAATCATTTCGTCTCTGAGAATCGGTCTATCTTCCTAATCTGCCAATAGCTACCTATGTACTTGTTTCTGTCTATCCATCTAAATCTACAATTCATCTAGACATATCTCAATGAGTATTTTTATGACCCTTTATATATCTATAAATAATGCCCATACCATGATAGTCTCTCTTTATGCCAGACGTACAGATGCAATCTTTGTAATCCACCGTCCAAACACTTTCTCAATTCATAACGGACTCTTTCAACTCATGCTTGCTGTGTTTAATCAGACCTGTCCACCTCCAGCCAAAATGTAACCTTTATCAAACAAGAGTCCCACACACACAGACTGTACACAACAATTGATTACGTAATATGGTAATGATCTTTTTATTGTTTTCACAGTGAGTGAATGCGTGTGACGTGTACACAAGTATGGTCGTCAATAGCCCGCCACTCAACAGAATTTTTTTTTTATTATAAAAAGTTGGAGTGCACACCGTAGCGATACAAAACAAACCAGAAGTTTCACTGAGATAATTTAAGTTCGGTGAGGTAATAATTAAAGTTCGGTGAGGTAATAATTATTCAATTTGAATGACGATCTTTTACCGGCATAATATTTCAGAGACAATAAATCCGGTGAGATATGATTCTTGAGTAGACAGACAAACATCACATTGGTTACAATCAAGTAGACAGACAAACATCACACTGGTTACAATTGAGTAGACAGACGGTTCAAAGCGATTAGACTAGGTCACGTGGAAAAACTGTTTTGTTGATTATCTCGACTCATCATTTATCCCCCCCCCCCCCCGACACCACTCCCTCCCTGTCAATTGTATTGTACTCATCGCATTAGTTTCAGGCACCATAACTTTATTCCACATATGTATACAACATTGAGAATAATCCCCTCTTGCTTCCCATCCCAGTTCCTTCAAACCATCCCATCCCATAATATCGCTTAAATCCACATCAATACAAACAGACTCTCTCATTCGAGAGTCACAGTGAGAGAAGACACCAAGTTCGGTTCGATTTGCTCTGTTCATCTTTTACCGATCGCCCTGTTGTGGCTGTAATATGATCGATTCGGTTCCAATTGATTAACGCCTATATCGAGGGCCTAATGGGATAAGCTAAAAAAGGCAACAATCCGTATTTTAAGACCCATCAACTAACTGCCAATGAACAGAGTGCTACGGCAGCGAGGCTTGATAGACTTTGAAATATTGCAGCGAGAGAATAAAAATAATAAACTATTAAATCTTTGACCAAGGGGACTAAACCAGGGGAAATTTTGTGTCGCTGCGTACAACTGCATAAGCTTTTCCGTACCCCTTGGAATTGGTGATGTGAATATATATTAAGATAGATAGATAGATAGATAGATAGATAAACTATTGTGGACAAGTATTTCAAAATATATGATACCTTCTGTACTGACACATTGTCTTCATTTCATTTCTCTCCCTTTCATACATACTCTCAAACTCACAGTGCCTTATATATTTAATTTTCCCAGCACTTGACTCCGCGATGCGTCACTTCTTGTTATTGGCTTTTAACTGAATGCTTTCTCCCAACACTCAGTACGTCAATTGAATCATACATACAGGGGCAAGGCGCTTTTATGTAAGCTCTTTGTTTCATGACCTTTTTCAACCTTTCACACCAACAGCTGAGTGGCGGGGTATGCATAAAGGTTACCCCCTCCCCCCGCTTCCCATCAATGAGTTCCACCCACATCATCAGTTTGGTACATATCTACCTCAATAAAATGAAGTTGTCTTTAAAACAATTTTCAATGAAGTTAATAGGGGCGTGTGTGTGTGGGGGGGGGGGGGTCACAGAAATGTTAGCCGAAACCTTCAGCTGTACTCCACTGTAGAAAGATAAATAGATAAATAGATACATAGATAGATAGAGTTAATTAGAAAAAGAGAAAAAATTGGGATAGTTTATTTCTATCAAAATTTTCTGGAAATTTTTAACAGAATATTTCTTTTCAATTTATATTTTAAAAAGGTTGAAAGAAAAAACCCAGATCTGGCCGATTAAAAAAATAATACAGGTAAGAAAAAACATCAACACAAGTGGACGTTGGTCAAAGAAAAAGCTACACGCGTGTAGACAACTGAATAGACGATTAAGTGCAACAATGACGTCATTTTAGAATATTTTATTTTGAGATGCTTGATTTCTGCACGTAAAAATATTTCACGTCTTCAATTTGTTTGTGTTAGTGTGTAGCCCATTACTGAATGGAAGATGCACATGTGTGAATGTGTAGCCAATAAGTGAATGGAAGATAAACATGTGTGAATGTGTAGCCAATAACTGAATAGAAGATGCACATGTGTGAATGAGTAAATTGGTCTATTGATTCTGTTCAAAACTCCTATAGGCCTAAATGTTATGTCATGAATGGAATATTTTCGCATACTGTTTATCGTTACGTGTTTGTTACATCCTCAATCGCATTATTAGCAGCGGGTGTAATCGCCTAGTTATCCCAGCGGTCTGGGTTTGAATCCTAGTTTGGATATTGGTATCTCCTCCAGACAACTATTGACTTACTAAACCAGAACATTAAAAAAAATATTTCCTCTGACTACTGCACAGTTTAAGATTTGAACCCTAGATCTTCACCGCTACACTCAACAAGCCTTTACTCCCTTACACTATTCCCCCTCTACTGTGGACTTATCCGTCACCGAAGACTATGGTCCGGTTTCGTTCATTCATTTCTCCCATCCACTTGGTGAGGGGGGACGTGTGTAAGAAGTCACTGAAGAAGTGTTGGTTTAACAACAAGCCCTTGGCACGATCAACATTTGACTGAAGGGAGGGTCGATGGCTGGCTTGATATCCTCCCCTCCCCCCCAACATTTGGCCAACACAGGCTGTTTGTGTTTGTGTTATGTTGTCTTTTTTTCTGGCTCAATGGAATTTTTTTATAATTTTTCGTTTTCTCTCTCTCTCTTACTCTCTCTCTCTCTCTTTATCTCTCTCTCTCTCTCTCTCTCTCTCTCTCTCTCTCTCTCTCTCTTTCTCTCTCTGTTTTATTGGGAGGAAAAAAGGTTTTATAATACGTAGCTCTTTAAACTTTCTCAAGTGGAAATTTAGACATCTCATATTAGAACATCTCAAATTAGAACATCTCATATTAGAACATATCATATTAGAACATATCATATTAGAACATATCATATTAGAACATATCATATTAGAACATCACATATTAGAACATATCTTCTTTCTGTCCATGCAATTTTTCCAAGCTAGTGTGTTCCTCAGCACTTTATCATATGTCCTGTCTTAATGTTCTATATGTGTCTGTCATAAGACACTTGATGTCATCAGCTCGTCACTTAACGTCATCTCATGTCATCTTTCCATAATGTCACATGATTGTCGAATACTAGGAAATACCACAATAAAAAATAGTTGGTCATGTGACATGACTCCATCATTCTATTGGTTTAAAAGTTTCTCTTGTCAATAAGGCGTCAACGTAACACGCCTTTTCAAGATTCGATTACCACTTTATCTAAAGATTACACAGTCCGATACCATTTGTAATCATTATTTTAAAATCAGGACGATGTGAAAGCCAGTTTTTTTTGGAAGGGTGGGGAAGGGGGGGTGGGTATAACTTGTGTTTCTATAAGGTATACTTAGGGGAGGGGTATGGAATCGATTTAAGCTCTTTCAAACAGAGTCGGAATTAATTCGGTATCGACACAACTCTTCCACACCTCTCCAATGTCGATACCCACCTCTCGAATGCTATGGAAGAGATTTCACACACTTGAGAAAACAAAAGCCTCTAGTTAATAAGACATCTGGTGGATGGTCAAGGCCGTTCTAACGTTATGGTCAGCAACGGCCTGAATGGTACCACTGATCTGGTTTTAGGATACGCCAATCACATGAAACGTGACACATTGTGTAGGACATAGACGAGGGAATCGTCTTAAATTGAAGGATTTTTTTAATGCACATCTTGACCACTGTACTGTATTCCATTGGTGACCACATGGACACCTTGACCACTGTACTGTATACCATTGGTGACCACATGGACATCTTGACCACTGTACTGTATACCATTGGTGACCACACATGGACAACTTGACCACTGCAATATATACCATTGATGACCAAATGGACAACTTGACCACTGCACTATATACCACTTGTGACCACATTTGAGTTCAATGAGTACCACCTTCAGGTTTTTTTATGCAATAACAAAATTTAAACACATTTAAACACATTTAAACCAGAGGTGTGCGGATCTTGAAATTTAGCGTCCGCGTCCGTCCGCGGATTTCTATCAATGATCCGCATCCGCGTCCGCAGAATCTTACAACATTGGTCCGCAGTCAGTCAGCGCGTCCGCATTGCTGAAATTTAGCTGTTTAAATGACTTGAAATTTTTTATGGTAACGCTAAAGAAGATCCGTGTCAGTCCGCGAGTCCGCAACTTAACCATACGAAGCGTCCGCTGTCAGTCCGCGGATTCGGAAAAGTCTGCGGATCAGCGTCCGCAAGCGGACGCGTCCGCTGTCCGCTCATCTCTGATTTAAACACGTTATTCTCACAATGCGCCGCGTACTTGTGCGTAGTGCTAAGACCTTTTTTGAGTGGGAAGTGTACAAATCTATCTAAACCCCATCATGCTGTACAATGTGGAAGAGTTGTTAACTCGAATTGTTCTTTTAGAATGGTGTCATGAAACACATTTGGTTATTTAAAGCTGGTGTTATAGGGTGGGCGTGAAAACTATAATGTAATACTTGAATGACTTAGTCACAACAGTGTCAGCCATTAGAAACAAACAACTCGAGAAAAAATAACACCAGCTATGTAGAGAAAAGTCTGCAATAACACCAGCTATGAATAGAAAAGTCTGCAACAACACGAGCTATGAATAGAAAAGTCTGCAACAACACGAGCTATGAATAGAAAAGTCTGCAATAACACCAACTATGAATAGAAAAGTCTGCAAAAACACCAGTTATGAACTAGAAAAGTTTGCAATAGCACCAGCTATGTAGAGAAAAGTCTACAACGCTCCGACATATATATTTGTCTAATAAGAAACACGTTTTGATAATTAAATTGAATCTGTATTATCTGTTACACACTTTATCTTCCTGTCGGAATCTGTACTCAGAATCCAAGATCTGTATTATCTATTAGATCTTTATTTCCTGCCAGATCTGTATTACAAACCAGATCTGTATTACAAACCAGATCTGTATTACAAACCAGATCTGTATTACATACCAGATCTGTATTACAAACCAGATCTGTATTAAATACCAGATCTGTATTACAAACCAGATCTGTATTAAATACCAGATCTGTATTACAAACCAGATCTGTATTACAAACCAGATCTGTATTACAAACCAGATCTGTATTAAATACCAGATCTGTATTACAAACCAGATCTGTATTACAAACCAGATCTGTATTACAAACCAGATCTGTATTACAAACCAGATCTGTATTAAATACCAGATCTGTATTACAAACCAGATCTGTATAAGATACCAGATCTGTATTAAATACCAGATCTGGATTATTTTTATCACATTTAATGAAAACAACATCGGGTTTTTCCGTTAGTTAAAAAAAATGAAAGAACTAATTATTCCTAGTAGTATAACTCAAGACTGAAAACATTTCAATCGCATTCTTATCCCGACTAAAACACTTTGAATACTCTCCAACCCAACGTGCCGATGAATAATGTACTTAAACAAGTTCTTAGACACTAGTTAAAATAGTTCAGTACTGACCAGTAGCCACCAGATGGCCTGAATGGTAGGTGAATTTCAAACGTGATGGACCTGAACTAGAGTTAGATAAGTACGTTGGATTAATTTGTTAGTCTAATGACACAAGTGGAGAAGTTCTATTCTAAAAGTGACCTAATTATAGTAACCGAGAGAACTCATATCAAATGAAAGTCTGTGTAGAGTCAAGATGGTGCTATCAGCCACGATTTTAGTTCGTGAGACTTTTTTTTATTTTAATGACATTTAATCTAGTCCACCTGATAATTAAGTTGGTAATGTACATTTTGTACATAATGTATATTCTGTTCAACAGATGCGGCCTCAGCTGACCTTAAACCGTCCCAGTAGATTAAACAAATTCATATCTCCTTATAAAAATATCATATGTGTAACATTTCAATAATTTTTTTTATCGATAAACAAGTAATACAAATCTCAGTTGATATCACATATTTGTTGTTATCACACAAACATAATTCCATACGTAAAGTATTTTATTTTTGAACAAAATTATTTTGATCAATCCAGGTAAAAAAAAAATAATTTAAAATACATTTGGCCGACAGAGCAGTAAATACATGAAATGAATTCTTACTTTCCTAGTCTAAAACATAAACAGTTTACTTTTTTTTTTATTATAAATTTTGAATTTAATTTCATCAAATTTATAGACTTAGTTTATATCAACACAAACACCCTCAATATAAATGAATTATCAGCTGCAACATTTTTTTTTTAAATATTTAAACTATATTAAGTTCATTTTTATAAAAACAACATAAAATGAAAAAAATGTGTACATTTTAATAAGGCAGTTGAAGAAGTGCAACTAAATGAAAGCAGACGTAAAGATGTAAAAGACTTAATGTAATCTTCATCTTATAAACGTAAATGTTCACACAAACATGATTAAGTCATATTTTTTTTTTAGTTTATTGTTCCTTCATTTTTCACTATGGCCGAGTTTTTCAATTTTACAAAATCTTCTCAAAAGTGTCTTTCAAAATGGTTCAAAACATTCAACAGCAGACAAAGTGCAAAAAAATAATCGTTTTACTTATCTCCAAACGAAATTCAAAGGATCTATTTTAAACTAGTGTTAACAGGGAAAGAAAAAGTAAACAACTTCAAAAGGTTTGTTTCGTTAGAGATAAAAATAATCAGCGGTTTTATAAGTACATTTTTTATTTTCAATAAAAACTACGGTTTTTTTCTGAACTTTTTTTTCCTCCAGAAAATTACGTCATCAAGTTTTGTGTTTATTTTTTGTATTCCATTTCTTTATCCTGTGACGTTTTATATTTTCGTTTTATGTGCATGTATATGTTTAACTGTCTTATGCACGTCGTGTAATGTTGAGACGCAAAATGTATGTTTATTTATATTGTGTTATATATACGTCACTTCAATCAAGATTTATATACCCTTGTAGGTATCTGGGTTAAAGGGTGAACAGTTAGGAACATTTCTTTTCCTTTCGTAAATTAAAGTAACTTAAAGGGGGGGGAGGGATAATGGGGTTAGAGGTTGAATAGGTAAAGTCGCAAATATCTCAGGTACATGGAGATAGGTCTGTGTCTGTTATGTTTACGGTTATTTGATTATTTTTGCCTAGGTACCTGAGACCCAACATCTACCTGGTGTATCGTACTTGTCAGCGGTGTACTATTTACTAAACTCGAAGTTGTCTGAAACAAAAACAAAAAAAAAGAGAGAAGATAGGATCCTGAAAAATGTGAATTTCGACGAAATTCAGATCTACAGAACAGAAGCAGGGGTGGCCCTATCAAAGAAGGGAAAGGGGGAGGGCCGTGCTTCGAGGCCCTGAGAGAGGTGCTAAATGTGGGCCCTACCAAAGAAGGGAAGGGGGAGGGCCGTGCTTCGAGGCCCTGAGAGAGGAGCAAAATGTAGGGGGCCTATAGTTCATTTTTTTTACAGATATATTAAAAAGTTCTTGACGGTGGGCCCCTCTCTGAAAGGCCTTTGTTACCACTCCATAAGGCCGTTAATAATAGTAACGAAGAAATCGCCAGGACACAATGGGTGACACTAAGCCAGCGGGTTTTAACCGGTTTTACGCGTACCCCAAGAGGTACGGAAAACGTTACGCAGGAGTACGCAGCGACATAAAAGTCACATTAAAACATCAAGCACGTTCCATTATAAAAATAATTTAATTTATTCGCGAAACTTCTTTTGAGGGGAGCCCGCGGACATACTTGCGCATCTTTTTGGGGAACAGTCGCAAAAATAGGTTGAGAAGCGCTGCACTAAGCGATGGTTTCAATTAACAGTCTCTTGCAGAGTAATGAATGCCATGGTTGAAATGGGAATATAAGAAATCTAGACTGCATTAACAAGTAGGTCAAAGTTATAGACTGGTCATCAGAACACATTTGAAAAAGGTCGGTTTTATTTATACCATCAAACACTTTTAAGGGGGTGGGAATTATACCTCACAAACACTTAAGAGGGTGGGTAATTATACGTTACAAACACTTAAAGGTGGAAATTATACTACAACAAATTAAAAAAGTAGGGTTAGTTTATATTATGGTCATCAGAACACATTTGAAAGGTCGTGAGGGGTCATTCAGTCAAACATTTACATGGGTCGCGCGAGGCCATGAAGACAAGGTAATCCATTTTCTCATTGAATTGAACAAATTGGTCTTCTCACGAATTTATCCGAAGCTTCGATCATCAGATTTCGTATCTACCACAGGACTACCTGTGGATATCTTAAAGAATTACCCAGAAAATGAATACAAAATATGTAGATTACACTAAAATATAAAGCAAATAATTAATTTTATATCTAAATCTCAAAATCGTAGTATCAAGATCTATTATTTTATAACATTTCATAACATTTTATTATAAAATATCCAATGTGGATACAAATATATCCAACACTGAATTATATCACAGCTCTAAGCCTAAGTGTTACGAGCTTTATTCTATTCACTTTTCAACAAAACAAACTTTTAGCGAAAATAAATGTGTAAGAAAAAAGTGAAAGATCATGACGTCATTTGTGGATTGAAAAAAAAAAGTAATCTCTAACACAGAGTGTAATAAAGTGAAAGTAGAAATGCACACGTCAGCTATGGAAGTTTCGAATTTATTTCTTGTTTACCTCAACAACATAATTTTTTTTACCATTTTGCTTGACCCATTTTTTTTTTGGTTCACTGTTAACACACCCAGAGCTGTTATTTGAGATCACCTTACTTGAATTAGGTTCAGGGGTTTCTCTTCTACATTTTACGTCTTAGATAAATCTATCTGACGTTTTTAAACTGCTGTGGATTAAACGAGCATGGTGATGGTGGTGGAAGAGATATGGGATTGACGGTGAAATGTGAACACACGTGTGAAATGTGACATCCAACGAAATAAACCACAACATGTGAAGGGTTGTCTTGAACAAACTTAAAATTTGTTTCTAAATTCATCGTGTTCCCGGAGCAAGTGCCACTCGATAATGAGTATTCTGTAAATTTAAACTATATACCAATCAGATCTATACGTACAGTGATTGTCCTTCGCCTTTCTAGTTAGGTGTAAAAATAGACGAGAGGTTACTCCTAGATTCAGTAAAGAAACTAGGGGATTGAGAGAGGGGGAGAGCGAGAGAAAAAGGAAAGAAAGATATAAATATATATATATATATATAGAGAGAGAGAGTCGTATGAACTATACCATGCTATAGTGGTGATGCGAAGTCTAGTTAACAATCCTGAAATTTCCCGACGAAGCTACCCCATGTCGGGCAACATTTGTAAACTAGACTTAGCATCGCCTAAAGCTTAACATTGGATTATCTTCGTATCCATTTTAATGTTAAGTCCATACACCTTGTATATCTATGTTAGGTCCATACACCTTGTATATCTATGTTAGGTCCATACACCTTGTATATCTATGTTAGGTCCATACACCTAGTATATCTATGTTAGGTCCATACACCTTGTATATCTATGTTAGGTCCATACACCTTGTATATCTATAGATAGATATTTCATTGTCCTACGTTTTACAGCTTCCTTTTTATCGCTTGTCATTTGTAAATATAGTATCAAGAAATCAACGACATTCAAAGAATGTTTCACTTAACCGTATGTTCATTATAACGAATTCTCCGGCTTAAAGCAGAACTCTCTAAACTTAATTGTTCGTGGGTTTTTTTTTTAATAGATTTTGTTTGTTGAACATTGAACGAAGGTATGAAGTGATGTGATCCATCTGTGACAGGTGAGGTAGACACGCCCACGATGAAGTGAAATGACTGTGTCCGTGTTAGTATGTGTGTGTGTATGTGTTTGTGATATTACACAGCCCAACAAAAAAAATTTTTTTTCGAATTGCCAAGAATGTTTGAATGAATTTATAGCAATTCATGGGTGCTGATTTCAAAACTGCCACTGCTTTTGCTGAATTGGCTCTATTTCTGAGATATTGGACATCCTTGAAAATATGATTATACCCTTTGTGTAAAACAAATGCAATAAGTGTGGTGTCTTTTGTTTAATTTAACTATACCAAGTTATAACTTGTTTTTTTTTTTCTCTTTTATGCTTCTTTCTAAAGACATCATGAGTTCATCACGAAGATGCTTTAAAAATAATCCGAATGTATTCTGTTACATCTGTGGAGAATACATGATTGAAAAGCAAAGAAGAAATATAACCCACTTTGTGCAGCATGCATATTTGGCTTATTTCGGTGTGAAGCTGGGAGACCAAGACAAGTCTTGGACTCCCCATAAGGTCTGCAAAAACTGTGTGGAGAGCCTACGGCAGTGGACAAATGGTGAGAAGAAAAGTCTCAGTTTCGGTGTACCAATGGTATGGTGAGAGCCGAAAGACCATTTTGGTGATTGTTATTTTTGTATTGTGAATGTTAAAGGCTTCAATCGACCCAAGAAATCTAAGTGGGATTATCCTGATCTTGAATCTGCAAGGAGACCAATTCCACATAGCAGTGAAGTTCCTATACCAGTGTTTACTGGATTATTAGAGCTTTCACCATCATACTCCGACGAGGGGCAAGATCTGGAGTTTTTGGCAGGTGAAAACAGTGGAAGCGATTATGAAGGAAGTTCTTCAACACCTCAACCATTCAGCCAAAAAGAACTCAATGACCTAATACGAGACCGAAATCTGTCCAAGCAAGCATCTGAGATTTTAGCGTCCAGGCTCAATGAAAGAAATTTTCTCAAACCAGAAGTTAAAATAACATTTTATCGGGAAAGAGAAGAGTTTCTTCTTCCATATTCCAGCAAATAGGAAGATCTTGTTTACTGTAAAGACATCCCTGGACTTCTGCTCCAAATGGGACTACAAGACTACCATTCCGAAGACTGGCGTCTTTTTATAGACAGTTCCATCAGAAGCTTGAAATGTGTTCTGTTACACAATGGTAACCGTTATGCATCTCTTTCCATTGCTCACTCAACAACACGTAAAGAAGAGTATGAGAATATCAAAACATTAATGCAGAAAGTGGTCAATTTGTGTTGATCTAAAAATGGTAAACTTCTTGCTCGGACAGCAGTCAGGATACACAAAATACCCATGCTTCATGTGCCTTTGTGATAGCAGGGCAAGGCAAGATCATTGGACAAGAGTGACATGGCCTGCAAGGGAAACCATGACTGTAGGTAAAGAAAATATCATCAATAAGCCACTGGTTGACAAAAATAAGATCATTCTCCCACCGCTTCATATCAAATTAGGTCTAATGAAACAATTTGTTAAGGCTTTGGACAAATCTGGCAATTGCTTCAAGTATATTTGCAGATCATTTCCCGGATTGAGCCTGGAGATGCTGAAAGCTGGGATTTTTTACGGTCCTCAGATTCGGAAACTCATCAATGATCGAAATTTTACTAATTTCATGGATCACCTTGAAGCTTCTTCATGGAACAGTTTTGTTTCAGTTGTCAGGAACTTCTTAGGTAATAACAGAGCAGAGAATTACGAATAACTGGTTCAAGATATGCTCGCTAACTTCAGAAACATTGGAACAAATATGAGCATCAAGGTACATTACCTGCACAGTCATTTAGACAAATTTCCAGGTAACCTTGGGGACTTCAGTGAGGAACAAGGCGAGAGGTTCCATCAGGATATGAGGGTGATGGAGGAGAGATATCAAGGAAGATGGGACATACATATGATGGCTGACTACTGTTGGAGCCTCCAGCGCAATTGCACCAACGACACATACAAAAGGAAGTAGAGCAAACAGCGATTTGCTAATGCATTATCATAGACAATTAACATATTAATTAATTAATTAATTAGACATAATTAGTTTTTCAAATGAAAATGTTTTCTTCTATAACACTATTACACATATTTTTGAACAATTTTCTGCATGACTATTAACAGTTTCACTACTATTTGTTAGTATACTATTTTACTTCATGCAATTTCTGACAAATTCCAAACACGGTGCATACATTATTTAATTAATTTTAATTATCTCGTAAAATAGAGCCAATCTAGCAAAAGCAATTACATATTCTAAATCAGCATAGTTGACTTTGTATAAAATGATTGAAATATCACTGGCAATGAATTCACTGTTTACCAGTGTTATCCATATACCGGGTGTGTTTCGTTGTTTCACGAGATGAAGATCTCTGGTATGTACTCACTTTTATATCCCTCTTCACACACACACTCACTTTTATATCCCTCTTCACACACACACTCACTCTTGTATCCCTCTTCACACACAAACTCACTCTTGTATCGCCTCCACACACACACTCACACTCACTCTTGTACCCTCCACCCCACACACACACTCACACTCACTCTTGTACCCTCCACCCCACACACACACTCACACTCACTCTTGTACCTTCCACCCCACACACACACTCACACTCACTCTTGTATCCCCTCCACACTCACACTCACTCTCACACTCACTCTTGTATCCCCTCCACACACACACTCACTCTTGTATCCCCTCTTCACACACGCACTCACTCTTGTATCCCCTCCACACACACACTCACACTCACTCTTGTACCCTCCATCCCACACACACACTCACACTCACTCTTGTATCCCCTCTTCACACACGCACTCACTCTTGTATCCCCTCCACACACACACACTCTTGTATCCTCCAGCCCCCACACACACACACACTCACTCTTATACCCTCCACCCCACACACAAACTCACACTCACTCTTGTATCCCCTCTTCACACACACACACACACACTCACACTCACTCTTGTACCCTCCACCCCCCACACACACACACACTCACTCTTGTATCCCCTCTTCACACACACACACACTCACTCTCGTATCCCCTCTTCACACACACACTCACACTCACTCTTGTACCCTCCACCCCCCCACACACACACACTCACTCTTGTATCCCCTCTACACACACGCACTCACTCTTGTATCCCCTCCACACACACACACACTCTTTTATCCTCCACCCCACACACACACACGCACTCACTCTTGTATCCCCTCCACACACACACACACTCTTGTACCCTACACCCCACACACACACTCACACTCACTCTTGTATCCCCTCTTCACACACGCACTCACTCTTGTATCCCCTCCACACACACACACTCTTGTATCCTCCACCCCACACACACACACACTCACTCTTGTATCCCCTCTTCACACACTCACTCACTCTCGTATCCCTCTTCACTCACACACTCACTCTTGTATCCCCTCCACACACACACACTCTTGTATCCTCCAGCCCCCACACACACACACACTCACTCTTATACCCTCCACCCCACACACACACTCACACTCACTCTTGTATCCCCTCTTCACACACACACACACTCACACTCACTCTTGTACCCTCCACCCCACACACACACACACTCACTCTTGTATCCCCTCTTCACACACACACACACACTCACACTCACTCTTGCATCCCCTCTTCACACACACACTCACACTCACTCTTGTACCCTCCACCCCCCCACACACACACACTCACTCTTGTATCCTCTCTTCACACACGCACTCACTCTTGTATCCCCTCCACACACACACACACACTCTTTTATCCTCCACCCCACACACACACACGCACTCACTCTTGTATCCCCTCCACACACACACACACACTCTTGTACCCTACACCCCCCACACACACTCACACTCACTCTTGTATCCCCTCTTCACACACGCACTCACTCTTGTATCCCCTCTTCACACACACACACTCTTGTATCCTCCACCCCCCCACACACACACTCTTGTACCCTCCACCCCACACACACACTCACACTCACTCTTGTATCCCCTCTTCACACACGCACTCACTCTTGTATCCCCTCCACACACACACACACTCTTGTATCCTCCACCCCCCCACACACACACTCACTCTTGTATCCCCTCTTCACACACGCACTCACTCTTGTATCCCCCCCACACACACACACTCTTGTACCCTCCACCCCACACACACACTCACACTCACTCTTGTACCCTTCCACCCCACACACACACTCACACTCACTCTTGTATCCCCTCCACACTCACACTCACTCTTGTACCCTCCACCCCACACACACACTCACATTCACTCTTGTAACCTCCACCCCACACACACTCTCACACTCACTCTTGTATCCCCTCCCACACACACTCACTCTTGTATCCCCTCTTCACACACGCACTCACTCTTGTATCCCCTCCACACACACACTCACACTCACTCACCCCACACACACACTCACACTCACTCTTGTATCCCCTCTTCACACACGCACTCACTCTTGTACCCCTCCACACACACACACCTCTTGTATCCTCCAGCCCCCCACACACACACACACACCCACTCTTGTACCCTCCACCCCACACACACCTCACATTCCCTCTTGTAACCTCCACCCCACACACACTCACACTCACTCTTGTATCCTTTCCACACACACACACTCACTTGTACACACACGCACTCACTCTTGTATCCCCTCCACACACACACCTCACACTCACTCTTGTACCCTCCACCCCACACACACACTCACACTCACTCTTGTATCCCCTCTTCACACACGCACTCACTCTTGTATCCCCTCCACACACACACACTCTTGTATCCTCCAGCCCCCACACACACACACACTCACTCTTATACCCTCCACCCCACACACACACTCACACTCACTCTTGTATCTCCTCTTCACACACACACACACACTCACACTCACTCTTGCATCCCCTCTTCACACACACACTCACACTCACTCTTGTACCCTCCACCCCCCACACACACACACACTCACTCTTGTATCCCCTCTTCACACACGCACTCACTCTTGTATCCCCTCCACACACACACACACTCTTTTATCCTCCACCCCACACACACACACGCACTCACTCTTGTATCCCCTCCACACACACACACACTCTTGTACCCTACACCCCACACACACACTCACACTCACTCTTGTATCCCCTCTTCACACACGCACTCACTCTTGTATCCCCTCCACACACACACACTCTTGTATCCTCCACCCCACACACACACACACTCACTCTTGTATCCCCTCTTCACACACGCACTCACTCTTGTATCCCCTCCACACACACACACACTCTTGTATCCTCCACCCCCCCACACACACACTCTTGTACCCTCCACCCCACACACACACTCACACTCACTCTTGTATCCCCTCTTCACACACGCACTCACTCTTGTATCCCCTCCACACACACACACACTCTTGTATCCTCCACCCCCCCACACACACACACTCACTCTTGTATCCCCTCTTCACACACGCACTCACTCTTGTATCCCCCCCACACACACACACTCTTGTACCCTCCACCCCCCACACACACTCACACTCACTCTTGTACCTTCCACCCCACACACACACTCACACTCACTCTTGTATCCCCTCCACACTCACACTCACTCTTGTACCCTCCACCCCACACACACACTCACATTCACTCTTGTAACCTCCACCCCACACACACTCTCACACTCACTCTTGTATCCCCTCCACACACACACTCACTCTTGTATCCCCTCTTCACACACGCACTCACTCTTGTATCCCCTCCACACACACACTCACACTCACTCTTGTACCCTCCACCCCACACACACACTCACACTCACTCTTGTATCCCCTCTTCACACACGCACTCACTCTTGTATCCCCTCCACACACACACACACTCTTGTATCCTCCAGCCCACACACACACACACACTCACTCTTGTACCCTCCACCCCACACACACACTCACACTCACTCTTGTATCCCCTCTTCACACACACACTCACACTCACACTCACTCTTGTACCCTCCACCCCACACACACACACACACACTCACTCTTGTATCCCCTCTTCACACACACACACACACTCACACTCACTCTTGCATCCCCTCTTCACACACACACTCACACTCACTCTTGTACCATCCAATTTCCCCCCACACACACACACACACACACTCACTTGTCACTGTATCCCTCCACACACACACTCACACTTTGTGCCCTCCACTCCCACACACACCTCCCCACTTTGTATCCTCACACACGCACCTCCTCACTATCCCCTCCACACACACACACTCTGCATCCTCCAGCCTCAACAAGCAGACTCTTGTACCCTCCACCCCACACACACACTCAAACTCACTCTTGTATCCCTCTTCTTGCCTACTCACATCCACACACTACACTTCTCTTGCATCCCCAGCCCACACACACTCACACTCACTCTTGTACCCTCCACCCCCCACACACACACACACACTCACTCTTGTATCCCCTCTTCACACACACACACACCTCCCCTGCTGCCCATCCCCTCTTCCACGCACTCACTCTTGTATCCTCCCTCCCACACACACACCTCTTTTATCCTCCACCCCACACACACTACTCCACCCACTCTCTTCCCCTATCCCCTCCACCCCACACACACACACTCACTCTTGTACCCTTACCACACCCACTACACCCACACACTCACTCACTCTTGTATCCCCCTCCTTCACCCACCCACTCACTCTTGTATCCCCTCCACACACACACTCTTGTATCCTCCACCCCACACACACACACACTCACTCTGTATCCCCTCTTCACACACGCACTCACTCTCTGTATCCCCCCTCCACACACACACCACTCATGTATCATCCACCCCCACACACACTCACCATCCTCCCCCCCACACACTCTGCACTCCTCTGTATCCCCTCTTCTTCACACACCACTCACTTCTCAGCATCCCCTCCACACACACACTCTGTATCCTCCACCCCCCACACACACACACTCACTCTTGTATCCCCTCTCTTCACCCCACCCCCTCACTCTCTGTATCCCCCCCTACACACACACACACTCCACTTCTCCACCCCCCACACACTCACACTCCACTCTGCCCTACCTTCCACCCCACACACACACTCACACTCACTCTTGTATCCCCTCCCCACCCACTCACTCTTGTACCCTCCACCCCACACACACACTCACATTCACTCTTGTAACCTCTTACCTCACACACACTCTCACACTCACTCTTGTATCCCCTCCCACACACACACACTCACTCTTGTATCCTCCTCTTCACACACACGCACTCACTCTTGTATCCCTCCACACACACACTCACACTCACTCTTGTACCCTCCACCCCACACACACACTCCCACTCACTCTTGTATCCCCTCTTCACACACGCACTCACTCTTGTATCCCTCCACACACACACACTCTTGTATCCTCCAGCCCACACACACACACACTCACTCTTCATACCCTCCACCCCACCCCACACCCTCACCTCACTCTTGTCCCCTCCTTCACACCCCACACCTCACACTCACACTCACTCTTCCCCTCTCACCCCACACACCCTCACCTCCCCATCTCCCCTCTTCCCTCACACACACACACACACTCCCTCACTCTTGCATCCTCTTCACACACACACTCACACTCACTCTCCCTGTACCATCCACCTCCCCCACACACACTCTTGTGTCCTCCCCCCACCACACTCACTCACTCTTGTATCCCCTTTTCACACACGCACTCACTCTTGTATCCCCTCCACACACACACACACGCTCTTGTATCCTCCACCCCCCCACACACACACTCTTGTACCCTCCACCCCACACACACACTCACACTCACTCTTGTATCCCCTCTTCACACACGCACTCACTCTTGTATCCCCTCCACACACACACACACTCTTGTATCCTCCACCCCCCCACACACACACTCACTCTTGTATCCCCTCTTCACACACGCACTCACTCTTGTATCCCCCCACACACACACACACTCACTCTTGTACCCTCCACCCCACACACACACTCACACTCACTCTTGTACCTTCCACCCCACACACACACTCACACTCACTCTTGTATCCCCTCCACACTCACACTCACTCTTGTACCCTCCACCCCACACACACACTCACATTCACTCTTGTAACCTCCTTCCCACACACACTCTCACACTCACTCTTGTATCCCTTCCACACACACACTCACTCTTGTATCCCCTCTTCACACACGCACTCTCTCTTGTATCCCCTCCACACACACACTCACACTCACTCTTGTACCCTCCACCCCACACACACACTCACACTCACTCTTGTATCCCCTCTTCACACACGCACTCACTCTTGTATCCCCTCCACACACACACACTCTTGTATCCTCCAGCCCCCCCACACACACACACTCACTCTTGTACCCTCCACCCCACACACACACTCACACTCACTCTTGTATCCCCTCTTCACACACACACTCACACTCACACTCACTCTTGTACCCTCCACCCCCCACACACACACACACTCACTCTTGTATCCCCTCTTCACACACGCACTCACTCTTGTATCCCCTCCACACACACACACACTCTTTTATCCTCCACCCCACACACACACACGCACTCACTCTTGTATCCCCTCCACACACACACACACACTCTTGTACCCTACACCCCACACACACACTCACACTCACTCTTGTATCCCCTCTTCACACACGCACTCACTCTTGTATCCCCTCCACACACACACACTCTTGTATCCTCCACCCCACACACACACACACTCACTCTTGTATCCCCTCTTCACACACGCACTCACTCTTGTATCCCCTCCACACACACACACACTCATGTATCCTCCACCCCCCCACACACACACTCTTGTAACCTCCACCCCACACACACACTCACACTCACTCTTGTATCCCCTCTTCACACACGCACTCACTCTTGTATCCCCTCCACACACACACACACTCTTGTATCCTCCACCCCCCACACACACACTCACTCTTGTATCCCCTCTTCACACACGCACTCACTCTTGTATCCCCCCCTACACACACACACTCTTGTACCCTCCACCCCACACACACACTCACACTCACTCTTGTACCTTCCACCCCACACACACACTCACACTCACTCTTGTATCCCCTCCACACTCACACTCACTCTTGTACCCTCCACCCCACACACACACTCACATTCACTCTTGTAACCTCCACCCCACACACACTCTCACACTCACTCTTGTATCCCCTCCACACACACACTCACTCTTGTATCCCCTCTTCACACACGCACTCACTCTTGTATCCCCTCCACACACACACTCACACTCACTCTTGTACCCTCCACCCCACACACACACTCACACTCACTCTTGTATCCCCTCTTCACACACGCACTCACTCTTGTATCCCCTCCACACACACACACACTCTTGTATCCTCCAGCCCACACACACACACACACTCACTCTTATACCCTCCACCCCCACACACACACTCACACTCACTCTTGTATCCCCTCTTCACACACACACACACTCACACTCACTCTTGTACCCTCCACCCCACACACACACACACACACTCACTCTTGTATCCCCTCTTCACACACACACACACACTCACACTCACTCTTGCATCCCCTCTTCACACACACACTCACACTCACTCTTGTACCATCCACCCCCCCACACACACACACTCTTGTATCCTCCACCCCACACACACACTCACTCACTCTTGTATCCCCTTTTCACACACGCACTCACTCTTGTATCCCCTCCACACACACACACACTCTTGTATCCTCCAGCCCACACACACACACACACTCACTCTTATACCCTCCACCCCACACACACACTCACACTCACTCTTGTATCCCCTCTTCACACACACACTCACACTCACACTCTACTCTTGTACCCTCCACCCCCACACACACACACACTCACTCTTATCCCCTCCACACACACACACACACTCACACTCACTCTTGCATCCCTCTTCACACACACACACACTCTCACACTCACTCTTGTACCATCCACCCCCCCCCCCACACACACACTCTTGTATCCTCCACCCCACACACACACTCACTCACTCTTGTATCCCCTTTTCACACACGCACTCACTCTTGTATCCCCTCCACTCACACACACACTCTTTTATCCTCCACCCCACTCACACACACGCACTCACTCTTGTATCCCCTCCACACACACACACACTCTTGTACCCTACACCCCACACACACACTCACACTCACTCTTGTATCCCCTCTTCACACACGCACTCACTCTTGTATCCCCTCCACACACACACACTCTTGTATCCTCCACCCCACACACACACACACTCACTCTTGTATCCCCTCTTCACACACGCACTCACTCTTGTATCCCCTCCACACACACACACACTCTTGTATCCTCCACCCCCCCCCACACACACACTCTTGTACCCTCCACCCCACACACACACTCACACTTACTCTTGTATCCCCTCTTCACACACGCACTCACTCTTGTATCCCCTCCACACACACACACACACTCTTGTATCCTCCACCCCCCCACACACACACTTACTCATGTATCCCCTCTTCACACACGCACTCACTCTTGTATCCCCCCCACACACACACACACTCTTGTACCCTCCACCCCACACACACACTCACTCTTGTATCCCCTCTTCACACACGCACTCACTCTTGTATCCCCTCCACACACACACACACCCTTGTATCCTCCACCCCTCCCCACACACACACTCTTGTACCCTCCACCCCACACACACACACACACTCACTCTTGTACCCTCCACCCTACACACATACTCACACATACATTAATGCGTCAACACACATACACACTAATACCTGCTCTCACCACTACATACACACACTCACACACACACACACTGACTAGTAGGTTGTACTTCCGGCCGTTACGTGCCAGGACTCAATGAACAAAAGAATCCATGACATTTGAGTACACCCATGACAGGTGAATTGACATTCAATTGACATTTTATGCCTCAGTTTGAGATGAATATTAAACTAAAACTATTATTGTTGATACTTTATTTGTTCAATGAATTAAAATTTTAAACTTTCTGACTTTCTAGATTCAGTATAGGGTAATTATGTAAGTAATGTAAATATTGAACACAAGATACATCCGTGTCTTAACCATTACTAGTACCAGGTAACCAGGTGACATAACTGTAATCCACAGGAGACCTTCCAGTGTGATAAATATTCTTCTTCTTCCCTTGGCTCTACAGCCCATTTAGGGCCCCGACCTGCCATACTACTCTTCTCCGCTTTGCCCGATCCACGGTCTTCTTCCTCCACTCTCTCACTCCTATGGCTTTAAGGTCTTTCTCCACTTCCTCTAACGGTCTAACCATCTACTTCTTGGTCTACCTTTAGGTCTTTTCTCATTGGGTGTTGTCTTATATATTGCTTTTGGACCTCTGATGTTAAATAAATATTAGGTACACATTTTTTTTTTACGATACCGGATATGATATCACCAGGTTAGCTTTCTGACCTGTGACCCCTATAACGGGCGGCATCCTCCCCCGTACTATACACCACAACGTACCACCAGGCAATTATAAACGAGTGGATAACAAATTTCAGTAGTGGGTAGTGGGACACGAACCACCGATTTTCATGGTGCATAGTCAGACCACCAACACCGGGTCAAGTGATATTCAAGATATCATGTGCGGTGAAGCATAACGTCCTGGAATGCCCCCTCCCCTCCCTCGTCCCCACCACTCCCCTCCCCTCTCCCACCCCCTCCCCCACCTTTCAAATCAATGTCTCACTGAACCGCGTTTGACCCATTGTCCAGCCTGTGCGGCCCTCCTCCATGAGGGTTGTCCAGCCTGTGCGGCCCTCCTCCAAGAGGGTTGTCCGGTCTTTTACCCAACGCATTGAATTCTGATAACTGACTGCATCTTAAACACAACAAAGACAATACTCGACGACGGTAAGAGCAAGTCTGTTCCTACCGGGGGGAAGAGGGGGTAAGTTATCGATTATATGTACGATATTTTTTTATCGTTTACATTTTGTTTGTTTCCTTAATGACAAGTAGCAATTATTTCTTCTGCGTTTCCTAAAAATGCTTTTGTGCGTTAAAGTGTTCTTCACAGGCGGCCAATTACTTTTTATCCAACATTTGTGTCTGTGTAAGTGTCTGTGTGTGTCTGTGTGTCTGTCTGTCTAAATGTGTTGTTTTGTGGTCTTTTGAGTCATTATTATTTCAATTCCTTCAGAAAATACGAACAAAAGAACGGTTTGTTTCATCTCTTTTGTGTTCTTTTTAATTCTGTAAGAGTTATACTTTTAGAATTGCCATGAAGCGTGGGTTAGTTTATAAGAATGTGGACCAATGGGTGTAACTTGATTGAAAGAGGTTTTTTTCTTCTTAAATTGTCATGCAATATGACATAAAAAAATTGAGCAAAAGATATATGACATGGGACATTTTAAAAGAAAAAAGTTGGATTGGGACACCTGACATTTAATCGATGTCGAAAAGACCAAAAATAAAGACACCTCAAACAAACTCCAATTAAATTGAAGTGGAATGGCATTAGTAGTTCTCCAGGTGCATCACTGCGCATGTCTGAATGATACACGAATAGAAAGCTTATTTGTTTTTCTTTTGGAGCTCAGTGCATGTCTTGTTTTGAGAGTACCCTCATTACTGACTTCTGACAAAACATTCTGGAGGTAATGACGTAATAATTGATGAACAGACAAACAGCCGTACACACAAACAGGCGCGCAGAGTGTGTGTGTGTGTGTTTATGTGTTTGTGTGAGAGATAAATGAACACTGCGAGCGGAGACATAAAGTAAACACCGAGATGAATTTTTAATGTTGCACCGTTGTCTACAAAAATAGATGACGTCATCTCTTCAGGCACATTCTTGAGTAGCGTAGATGACATTTTGTCATCAAATGTCACTTGCCTGATGATCATTATGGCCTGTAACCTGATGCTTCTAACTAGCTGGGGTTTATTGTCGTTTTTTGTGTCTGTTCATACACTGCGGGGAAAAAAAATTGATGAGATATTGTCATCAACAAATGTAATGTTATTTCATGAGATAGCCTCATAGCCATATTGTTTCTCCACTCACTAATTGCCATCAAATCGGAAATATCCTCAGTTCCAAATAACGTTGACTTAGAGAAATGTTTAGATAATTTAGCAACAATATGCATGCTTCGACAGCGTTCGTATTGTTTAGGAATTTGTTTAATCCTTTACAGAGACATTTCAACGGCTCATTAGAGGCATGGGATTATCTCTGGGATAAACGTCACGTGACCTTATTTTATCGCCTGAAGTAAAACGCAGAAGACTTGAATAATCCAAGTCAAGTATGATGCTTAGGTCTGTCTATACGATAGAATCTATAAGCAAATAAATAATAATTCAATTACATTTTTTTTCTCTTTGGCGTCTGTTATTGTATCATGACTACTTGCCATAATAATCCCTGGTCTGTTGTAATAAACGATAAAATGTATAACACACATTTCTCACAGAAACGAAAGTACTAAGGCAGACAATTTACTTCTCAAATGAAGAGAAAAAAAATGGAAAAAAATACCTTTAAATTGGAATTTGGTTTTCTAGTCATGAAATCTTTAAGGATAGAAAAATTGGTTCAGAAAGTGAAACGGAGAAATAAAAAAAAAATATTTGCATATTATTTTTAGTTTTGGGTTAGATCAACCACAAACATTACATTACATGTAGCGAAATATCAATACAGAAAGCGATGAAACTATTAAAATAGATGGATCGCCGATCTGTCTTGGTTATGATAGCTGTAAATACTAAACAAGCAATTAAGCCTGTTCCATTCTGGACACAGGACGTGTTAGCGCATTTTCGTGTTATGTATCAGTACGTTTGTTAGCTTTCAGTAAATATTTGTAAATTTTGGAAATGTTTATAAATTCAATTGTGTAATGCATATATTTGTAAAAAAAAATTATAAAGACGTTTCTTTATATTTGAAAAAAAATTATTGTCTCTTAAATCTAACTACAAGTGGTTTGTGGTTACTGAAATAGGACTCATAATTGAAAACATTCTAAATTATAGTCATTTAATCGTCCGAAAACTCCGTCAATTGTTGCATAGCTCTGATACTTTCAATTAAACTCAGAACACAAGCTTACTATTTTATTTGATGAGTTTCTTAATAAATCTTGGTGAAACTACGTGCTGCAGTATTTCGCACCAAATGAACGGGTTATTGAACGTACAAGGTGTATATATAATATATAAGCCCCTTAGGAGCCCTGAAGCCCGGCCCTCAGAGGTCCTATCGCGAAATGAACTTTTGATGTACACATGGCAGGCCAAGACCTACAAAATGATATATACATCATGGGTCTAGGACTTATAGTTGCTGAGATATAGCGATCCTTTATTAATATAGCTTATATAGTAAAAAACGGTACTAAGGCCCCTTTTACGGCCCTGATAGGTCAGATCGCGAAATGGAAAAAAGTCATTTCTTGGCAGGCCAAGACCTACAAAATGATATATACATCATGGGTCTAGGACTTATGGTTGTTGAGATCTAGGGTGTACACGGACAGACGGACGGACAGACAAAACGGGGACAATAGAGCATTTTTTTTTCGAAAATACTCTAAAAATAATGTCACTGGTACCGGCAAGGGGTACGAACTAAACACTACACGTTATAGGCGGCACAATCACACCAACACACACACATACCAACACACACACACACACCCATCCGTGAACGCAGAGATGCACACTTAAATCCAGGGCTGGAATAAGGTCGGTTGAGGGCCCTGACATAGAAGTATATATAGGTATAGAGGCTTTAGAAGTATATATAGGTATAGAGGCCTTAGAAGTATATATAGGTATAGAGGCCTTAGAAGTATATATAGGTATAGAGGCCTTAGAAGTATATATAGGTATAGAGGCCTTAGAAGTATATATAGGTATAGAAGCCTTAGAAGTATATATAGGTATAGAAGCCTTAGAAGTATATATAGGTATAGAAGCCTTAGAGGTATATATAGGTATAGAAGCCTTAGAGGTATATATAGGTATAGAGGCCATAGAGGTATATATAGGTATAGAGGCCTTAGAGGTATATATAGGTATAGAGGCCTAATAAAAAAGGAATCATAAATATGGGCATGAACTTTGGATTTACGAATTTAATATTTAAATAAAGGAAACATAATTATTATAGTATAAATACTTTCAGTGTTAACACTTTTTTAAAATTTATTTTAAATGATTTCTTATAAATTTATGATAGTCATTAAGCGACTTTTAAAAAAAAATACATTAATTACAATTCATTACTGCAGGTTTGTTTTAATCTTCATGTCCAAAACAGTTTTCAGCTAAAATATAACGTTTGACGTTTACCTATATTTGTTTATATGATATATTTCTAAAACAATAGAAATTAAAACTTGAAATAAAATGACAGAACAAAAAAAAATAAACATATAAAAAAACATAAAATAGCATAAAATAAACATATAAACAAATATAAAACAAAACATATAACAAAGAGGCATAATAAAATCAAACATCAAGCCAAAGGTAAATAATTATTTATTAATATAAATACATAATTTATTCTATGTTCTTTGAATTTTGACATTTCAAAAGATCGTTTTATTTACACCACTCTTGATTTCAATAACAAACTTCAAAAGCGTGAGACCAAAACATGAACATGTTTGTGGCAATACCCTGTCAGTCACAGTGACCTTGTTACTACCTGGATCACCTGGATTAGGGGGGGGGTCCTGCAACTAATTCAATACAAACTCCCTTCCATAATGCCACAACGCTCCTCTGACATGAGTCTGGAACTTTTAAAAGCTTTTGCATGTTCACTTCGGCCAGTCTGAGGGGTTGGGGGTGGGGAGGCTGGGGGAGGGGGAAGGAGTTTACAGTGAGTAGAACAACATTAGTCCGTCGTTTGTTTCACACTAGCTAAAAACCTGGCTTGATATCTGCTACTGGCTGTATGCAATATTTGCAAAATGAATGTATCGATAATGGCTACAAATTTTGTGGGAATACTTTTTTCAAAGAGTGCTGATTGCATATATCTGATTCCATCATTGCTTTATCTAATATTTGCTTGAAACCTGTTTAAGTTTCAGATCTACCTTCGATACAGCTTTGATTTTAATGCTACGCTATCAGGGAAAGAAATTATTTCGGTGATACACAACCAAGTAAATAGCGCCACGTTTTATGCTCTTCTTAAAATATACAATTATTTTCTTTCAAAGTTCATCTTGCTTGTTTCTTTTTACATAGATAAACCACAAACCAAACTTTGCGCTATGGTATAAGGGGACGCAATAAATTGAGACGACGTCGTAGGAAAATAATGTCGAGAGTAGATAACTTTGTATGATATTACAACTGCGTTTGGAAAACATGCAACTTAAGATAATCGGATGTTTGGATAGGTCAAGTTGCCATAAAGCAGGGCCATCCGCAACCCGTAACCAAAATCCTGCTTATCCTGCTTGTCATGCTTATCATACGTATCATACATTTCATGCTTATCATGCTTACCATACTTATCATACTTACCATATTTATCATGATTATCATGCTTATCATACTTATCATTCTTAGCATACTTACCATTCTTATCATGCTTATCATACTTATCATACTTGTCATATTTATCATACTTATTATGTTTAACACACTTATCATGCTTATCCCACCCAGCCACCGATTACATGATTTGGAAACAACGATTAACAGACAAACTATAAATAGTTCATGCGGTGTGCAACCTAGATTAGTCTGCTGACAAGTTTGTCTTATCTCGTGGAATACATCACACGTTTCTTGAAGAAAAAATTCATGAACATTAACACACGCACAAAATCAAACTATACATCAAAAAGATTAAGTTAATCATAAAGTTAATAGCATTATCCATCAGACAGGCGCGGCTACATCAATCACACAATAAACAGACTTATCAATCACAAAACAAGCAGACTTATCAATCAGATAACAAACTTATCAGTCACGGAACAAATAGAGCGATCCATCAAACGAAACAGCAGGCGACACAAAATAACAGCCCAAAAACAAGAATATTAAAAAAAAAAATAAAAGTAAATAACACTCTATTTTGGATGTTCATCTCCGATTTTTCAATTTTCCTTGGCCAATCCAACCCCGACCCCCTTTCATCTACTCCACCCCTCCTCCTGTCCTCTATCGGCCCTGAAACCACTGTGTGACATTTGTAGTTTACGAAGGTGCTCGGAGAAATCTGTTTTTCCCTTCCCTCCCCCCCCCTTTATACCCTTATCACACGTTAGACCATCGTGTTACTTTCTTGGTCTCTCGCCTTCGGCCAGTGGATGTAATAACGTACCCCAGTGCCCAGACTACAAGGGTGGGGTGGTGGATAGAGGAGTGGGAGAGGTTTTACTAACTGGGAAACCAGACGGAAACCATATTGAATCCTGGACGTCACAAATTTCAGAAAGGAAATTTTTTTTAACTAATTAAATACAAAAAAAAATCTTGGTGAAAAGAATGTATTAATATTTTTTGTTTGTTTGTTTGAATCTAATTAAAATCAGATTTCAACGCTGACAATAAAAACACACATAATTGAACTGTGTCAATGGAATTCATTAACCTGGAACTATCATGATACTACGTCAATAAATGTATCCATCAATCCACTAGTTGTATCAATAACGTGATATGCGCAAAAATAAAAATTAAATAAAAAACATATTAATTTCATATTATTAAAAAATATAACATTTAAAATATTTATAGTCCCTGCCAGCCTTCAACTTTCTAAAAATAGAAATAATACATTCCATCCCATAATATATACCATGATATATACATGTCTAAGTATAATTCTTTTTCATAGATATAATTTATTGGCTACTAAAATATTTTTTAAGAAAATCTGTACCTTGCGCACATACTGACAAATTTATCAACTCCCGAGAATTTGTTTATCAAGAGTTTCCTCGTAAAAGTGCAAGCCGAAATACTTCGTTCATTAACTTTGAATTACACAAATATCTAACGGGGAGAAATATTTGAAAACAAGTCTTATAATTTGTGTCTTGCAACGGGAATTAAAATCCATTGCCAGCGGGTCAAAATGACCAGATATTGTAAACAACCATCGATACCAGAATGGTTCTTTCGGCCGTTGAACATTGGTGGCGAATAGTTGAACTAAATAACAACATGACGGTAGATCAATGACCTTTCAACTCTGAGGTATCGGGCTCTATAAAAGTATCGGGCTCTATAAAAGTATCGGGTTCTATAAAGTATCGGGTTCTATAAAGGTATCGGGTTCTATAAAGTATCGGGTTGTATAAAAGTATCGGGTTCTGTAAAAGTATCGGGTTCTATAAAAGTATCGTGCTATATAAAAGTATCGGGCGCAATGTGTTTCTATTTAGATATAGGTTTGCATTTAAGACTCGAGTTATATTTAAGTGTGCAAAGTCCCGGTACAGATGAGATGAAATCTCTTAGATCCTATAAACCGCTGATGGGACAGTTTTTATGATGCCCTTCTTTCATCCGCCTACCTATTGCCGATAGTGCAATGGCCATGTAGGCACCACGAAAGATATAGCGGGGATTTTAGTCATGACCTGGAATATCCATTGGTCCTCTCCGGACATCGAACCAGGGACCCTCAGGTCGACGGTCGAGCGACCACCCGTCCCTAGCGGGGCTCTATGTGAACTGAGTCTCTCGATCCTCAGTCTGAGTAGGGCACACGGGTGCTTGAAGGAAATAGTCGCACAAGTGAATCGGTTGCTGTGTGTTGGTGGCCCGATAAGTGTGATGCGGGTGCCTAGTATGAGCCGCCCATTGATGATCCACCGTAGTGCCTATATGGCTTAGCTCACGCGAACGATAAGAGAGCACTGAAACCTTTCCCGGTGGTCCGAGCCACAGCCGGACAAGATAGTTCTGTATGGTCATGAGGGGTGACTCATTGATCGTATAGTCCAGAGCTGTACTTTTACTGTAGACTCCAAGCGCCAGATTACGTCATTAGTACCACAATTACGTCATAAGCACCACAGCTTTTATGATAAAGCATATCAATTACGTCAAAAAGCACCACAATTACGTCACAAGTACCAACAGTACGTCATGAAGCACCATGATTACGTCATAGAGCGCCACCAGTACGTCATACAGCACCACCAGTACATCATAAGCACTATATGTACGTCATAAAGCAACACCAGTACGTCTTAGAGCATCAAATTTAATTTC
This sequence comes from Bulinus truncatus, assembly GCA_021962125.1. NCBI lineage: Eukaryota > Metazoa > Mollusca > Gastropoda > Planorbidae > Bulinus > Bulinus truncatus. The sequence continues at coordinate 3,564,489 of JAGDYQ010000090.1, read as the reverse complement.
AGACAATGGTTAATGAATGAATGTGTAACTATGAATTAGCTCTCATTTATTTATTAAAGACGAAATTAAAAATTGTTAATTTTTAAAAAAAAAAAAAAAAGGAATGAAAAATAATGTCTTATCTTTCAATGTATTTCACAACACAATCTTAGAACTCGTGTATATATCACCCGGCGTTAATGACAGTCCGTTCTAAATAATAAGATCTTATGGCTGGAATGTAAATACATTTTGAAAAGCTCAACGGCCTAATTACTTCTGGAGCCAAGACTTTGGAACCGCAAATCTCAATTTCACCGTGGATTGTCTAGATATATTTACTGCTGTTAGACTGTGTTTTTGGAAGTAATTGGCTCCAGCCAAATCAACCTGTATCTCTTTTTTCAAGCTCCTAGCCTAATGAGAAAAGTTGATTATGACAATAATTATACAATCAGGTCTATCTATCTATCTATCTATCTATCTATCTATCTATCTATCTATCTATCTATCTATCTATCTATCTATCTATCTATCTATCTATCTATCTATCTATCTATCTATCTATACATTTATCTATCATCTCTCTCTCTCTCTCATATTTATATATATATATATATATATATATATATATATATATATATAGTCGATTCCGCTTAATTGGGACACGTCGGGATCGAGGTTTTTTGTCCCAATTAAGCGGCTGTCCCAATTAAACATAGACATTTACTATTGGCTTCTTGGTTTGGTTTCTTTGAGATTTGTCCCAAATAAGCGGCTGTGCCAATTAAGCGGTGTCCCAATTAAGCGGAATCCAGTGTAAATATAAATTCCAATCGCCATATGCTAGCGTGTGTGACACTTCAGACTTGTCTTTGATGCAGTCTGGAACTGCCGCCAATAACCAGACGAGATTAAACTCATTAAACAAATGGCCGGCGGCCAGGATGTAATATGCTAATTTCAATGTTTACCAATTGGGACAGAAAACTTCCATGTTCTGGGGGTCAGTGTGTACAGATGATCAGTGACTTTGTTTGTCTGTCGCCCAAGGATGGCCGTAATAACCGATTTCAGTTAGAGGCAGAGTTGTGTGTAGCTAGCAGCAGAGTTGTGTGTTTGTGTGTGTGTGTGTGTTTGTGTTTGTGTGTGTGTTTCCGATGCGCGTTTCTGCTGGACTGCACTTGATTTTTGGAATGAAATTATCAAATTAGCAAAGTAGATTGAGCATTATTGTTTGCTAGCTCGCTAAGTAGATTGGTTTAAATCTTGTGACCTGATTTTTAATACTTTTAGGGAAATGGGATGAAATATTGACCAGGTCTGACTATGACATTGACCAGGTCTGACTATGACATTGACCAGGTCTGTCTATGACATTGACCAGGTCTGTCTATGACATTGGTCTTCAAAATGCTGCGATTGGCAGCGCACTAATAACATTTTTAGTTTTTCCTGAAACATCTGTCAAATGGATACATAAACGAAAAGCTAAACCTGTTGTATATACTTTCGGTTATAGTAGTAATGAAGTCACTATAAGGCTACAATGAGGTCACTATAAGGATACAATGAGGTCACTATAAGGATACAATGAGGTCACTATAAGGCTACAATGAGGTCACTATAAGGATACAATGCGGTCACTATAAGGCTACAATGAGGTCACTATAAGGATACAAAAGTTCCTTTGATCCTATACCCTGCGCCAATAGCCATGTAAGAAATAATGGGATTAGAACTGTAGCCTGCACCAGCACCTGATGAGATCACGGCATCACCACCATTGAGCACACATTAACACACGCACATATAAACATACTTTTAAACACATACATAAACACACGAATAAACACACACACACACACATAAACACATACACAAATATTAACAAACACATAAGCTCACACATAAACACACACACATAAATACACACACAAACACGTTACCAAACACACACGCATAAACACACACAAACATAAATAAACACACCCACACAACCGCACACTGTAGCACACACATATATAAGCACACACACACGCACACACCTCATTACATAAACATACATACACACACATAATCACACACACATAAACACACACATACTCATAAACATACTCACACATTGACACATACAAAAACAAACAAATATAAACACATATACGCCCTCCTCCTCCGAAACTGGCTCTATACATGAGCCCTCGCCCCACCCCCAAACCCGGTCCCCCGTTGTGCCGCCAGCCCAGAGTGCTAGCTATTTGTACCTCCGTGTGATAGAGAAAAGATAAAATCTTCATCACACCTGCCGTAGTAATGGTTAAAAAGTTGAACACTCATTTTCCGATTGACTTAGTTTGTACTACACATTAAGACTAAAAAAAAATCATCTAATGTCACAGTCCGACTTGACATGCAGACCTCACCTATCAACAGCTGAAAACAGCCGTAGTCATACTCTGTGCTCAGTGCAGTGTATATACGATATTTGAAAAAAAAAACAGTCTTGGGGTATATTACACTAAAAACATATGTTCACATACCTGGCCAAGAATGTCAGCCCCCCCCCCCCACACTCCCCCGCACTACCCCCCCTCTACTTGCACCACGAACCGTACGCTACGCTGTGATGTCAGTTTAAGATTTTTTTTTTCTGGAATGGTGCCACTAATGTTGATAAGAATCTTGGGATTGATGACTTCGTTCTTTTTTCTTGCTTTACGTCACTGTTTCTCTCTCTCTTTCCCTCTCTTTTTTTACGCATGTTAAAAGCCTAACACTATTATAACTTTACTAGCTGTACCTGCAAACCTTTGCATAGAGTTATATTCCCATTGGTTTGATCCTTAGGCTAGGTTACTTTTGGTTTCGGCAGATCCGACTTTTTCATGATTTTTATTACTATTGTTTGCGTTTAAAGATTCTAAACTGGAATACTGTTGTATTAATTCTTTTTACTTTCGATTTAACGCAGAGCCCACACCGCTATTATTTATATAGATGACAAAATAAAAATGAAACAAAAAAATTTCAGATTCTTGTGGCGTAGCTAATGAAACCAAAACTGAAGTGAAGTATACGTAATGTAAAGATTGATATAGACGGGTACTGGTGTTACATGTGCGTGTGTTTGTGTGTGTGTGTGTTTATTGCTATAGTCTCTACATTATTCTTATAATGGCTGTGTTGTTTTATGGTGTAGCACTGCATAGGACCCACATATGTAGCCTGACATAGGACCCACATATGTAGCCTGACATAGGACCCACATATGTAGCCTGACATAGGACCCACATATGTAGCCTGACATAGGACCCACATATGTAGCCTGACATAGGACCTCCAAATGTAGCCTTGCGTGGAGATCTTCAAAACGTATGTATCGGTTCTACTTCTATGTCGCTACAATCTTCCAGTGTTTTTCTATTCTCTTTATAAAAATGTAAGCACTTACTGCGTTACATTGTAATGACATGTACTACATATGTTTTTACCAGCGGCGTAGCGTGGGTATCGGCCGCCCAGGGCGGAAGACGATTTTGCCGCCCTCTCATTTTTGGTATTTCAATTTAATCTATACATTTTTGCCGCCCCCCCCCCAGGTACGCCACTGGTTTTTACATTTACATAGGTATCTATTTATCTTTCAAGAAACATATGAAAATAATACTATCTCCGCACAAGTTTGTATATACTAGTATACACGCATCAAATGCTTTAGAAAACAAGCAATTAAGCCTGTTCCATTCTGGACACAGGACGTGTTAGCGCATTTTCGTGTTATGTATCAGTACGTTTGTTAGCTTTCAGTAAATATTTGTAAATTTTGGATATGTTTATAAATTCAATTGTGTAATGCATATATCTGTAAAAAAATATTATAGAGACGTTTCTTTATATTTGAAAAAAAAATGATTTTCTCTTAAATCTAACTACAAGTGGTTTGTGGTTACTGAAATAGGACTCATAATTGAAAACATTCGAAATTGTAGTCATTTAATCGTCCAAAAACTCCGTCAATTGTTGCATAGCTCTGATACTTTCGATTAAACTCAGAACACAAACTTACTATTTCATTTGATGAGTTTCTAAATAAATCTTGGTGAAACTACGTGCTGCAGTATTTCGCACCAAATGAATGGGTTATTGAACGTACAAGGTGTAGAATGGGGCTATATATATAATATATAAGCCCCTTAGGAGCCCTGAAGCCCGGCCCTCAGAGGTCCTATCGCAAAATGAACTTTTGATGTACACTTGGCAGGCCAAGACCTACAAAATGATATATACATCATGGGTCTAGGACTTATGGTTGCTGAGATATATGGCGCTCCTTTGTTAATATAGCTTATAAAGTAAAAAACGGTACTTTCTAAGCCCCCTTTTACGGCCCTCAGAGGTCAGATCGCGAAATGAACTTTTGCTGCACACATGGCAGGCCAAGACCTACAAAATGATATATACATCATGGGTCTAGGACTTATGGTTGTTGAGATCTAGGGTGATGACAGACAGACAAAACGGGGACAATAGAGCATTTTTTTTCGAAAATCCTCTAAAAACGCTAATGAATATTACACTTCAAACATGGCGTGTAAAGTGCGAATGACTTCTCCACACATTAAATTAAATGTAGAAAGTTTGACTGTAAATAAAGATTCATCGCAAGTGAATTGTTTACATCCAGCTAAAATGGTCTAGTACTTGAGCCAAAATGGCAGCTAGTTATAGACTTGTATAATACAGCGTATAGTTTGATATCCATTCCTTCAACAAGTAACACCGGTTTTTTTTTTGTCTGTAAATCTGTTTCCTTAACTTTAACCCAATCAAATTGCTAGCATTAATTCACGTCACCTAAATCTCATGTGTTTTTTCTCCACTTCCTCTGTGTAGGACGCGTCTGAACGTCACCGAGTCTGGCGTAAATATATGTTATTGGCCACCGGCTGCAGATAAATCTGGCCAACATTGCACATGGGCAATTGAAACCTGCCAGAGAGACCTCCCAGTGGCTAGAAATAATCGTGAAAATCGCTAGTTTTTGTAGTTTTTAGATCTTTTTCTTCCCGTCCTCGCGTGAGTCTACATCCATTGCTACAGAGCACGAGGACAGGAAGTTGCACTGCCACGTTGGCATACTAATAGTCTGCTATTTAACCAAAGGGAAATAACCCGAGCGAACCGGACATCAAAGAAAAGGAAGGGAGGGGATAGTTCTCAATAGGAGCTGATTTATAGTTTATTGATCTCTGAACAACTTGAGGAAATAAAAAGGAATAAACTCACTGATTTACATATCAAAATAAAAACAGCTTGTTAAAGTAAATAAGTAAAAAAAAACTTCAAAACACGCCAACATACACACTCATACTGTGAAAAATAATCATAATAAAATGAATGCTGGTTTAATTCTAAGTTCATGTGTAATTCTTGGAAACATATTTCTTCTTTAATACAGGCCTAGGTTATTGCTGGAAGTGTTGTACTTAACTTGGATTATTGCAATTTTTGATTGTATTGCTTTCTCATTCTTTTGATCAATTGATCTTTCTATTTATCTATTTTGCAATCAATATCTATCTATCTTTCTGATCTATCTATCTATCTATCTATCTATCTATCTATCTATCTATCTATCTATCTATCTATCTATCTATCTATCTATCTATCTATCTATCTATCTATCTATCTATCTATCTATCTATCTATCTATCTATCTATCTATCTATCTGTCTGTCTGTCTGTCTGTCTAATTGTCTGTATGTCATCTACCTATCATCTATATCTATCAATGTATCATATACATTTCTCTCTGTGTACATATGTACCGTACACTCAGATCATTTTTCTGCAAGGTACATATTGACTAAGAAGATGTTCTATATTTGTCTAAAAACTTCTGTTGAAATCCCAAACATATTCCATGGAACATGCACTCACTAAAATAAACCTACACAAACATAACAAACCTCAAGTAGATTGCCACACCCATCCATCTGACGTCATTGATCTCCCCCCCTCCCCGGACTAATGATTTAGTACCACACCCTTAAGACAAAGGTTAAATGTCAATTAATATAGTCAATAGCTCGTTCTCTCTCGCCACAAACGGCCTTTTGACATTAGTTGACATCTGATGCTAGTGTCATTCGTTGACATCTGGTGCTAGTGTCGTTAGTTGACATTAGGCGCTAGTGACATTAGCTGACATCATGACACTGGTGACATTCTGTCTGGATCCTATCCACACTTTCATGTCTTTGATCTGACACCGGTGAAATGTTCCGTGTGGATCCTATCCACACTGTTATGTCTTTGATCTGACACCGGTGAAATGTTCTGTGTGGATCCTATCCACACTGTCATGTCTTTGATCTGACACCGGTGAAATGTTCTGTGTGGATCCTATCCACACTGTCATGTCTTTGATCTGACACCGGTGAAATGTTCTGTGTGGATCCTATCCACACTGTCATGTCTTTGATCTGACACCGGTGAAATGTTCTGTGTGGATCCTATCCACACTGTCATGTCTTTGATCTGACACCGGTGAAATGTTCTGTGTGGATCCTATCCACACTGTCATGTCTTTGATCTGACACCGGTGAAATGTTCTGTCTGGATCCTATCCACACTGTCATGTCTTTGATCTGACACCGGTGAAATGTTCTGTCTGGATCCTATCCACACTGTCATGTCTTTGATCTGACACCGGTGAAATGTTCTGTGTGGATCCTATCCACACTGTCATGTCTTTGATCTGACACCGGTGAAATGTTCTGTGTGGATCCTATCCACACTGTCATGTCTTTGATCTGACACCGGTGAAATGTTCTGTCTGGATCCTATCCACACTGTCATGTCTTTGATCTGACACCGGTGAAATGTTCTGTCTGGATCCTATCCACACTGTCATCTCTTTGATCTGACACCGGTGAAATGTTCTGTCTGGATCCTATCCACACTGTCATGTCTTTGATCTGACACCGGTGAAATGTTCTGTGTGGATCCTATCCACACTGTCATGTCTTTGATCTGACACCGGTGAAATGTTCTGTGTGGATCCTATCCACACTGTCATGTCTTTGATCTGACACCGGTGAAATGTTCTGTGTGGATCCTATCCACACTGTCATGTCTTTGATCTGACACCGGTGAAATGTTCTGTGTGGATCCTATCCACACTGTCATATCTTTGATCTGACACCAGTGAAATGTTCTGTGTGAATCCTATCCACACTGTCATGTCTTTGATCTGACACCGGTGAAATGTTCCGTGTGGATCCTATCCACACTGTCATGTCTTTGATCTGACACCGGTGAAATGTTCTGTCTGGATCCTATCCACACTGTCATGTCTTTAATCTGACACCGGTGAAATGTTCTGTCTGGATCCTATCCACACTGTCATGTCTTTGATCTGACACCGGTGAAATGTTCTGTGTGGATCCTATCCACACTGTCATGTCTTTGATCTGACACCGGTGAAATGTTCTGTGTGGATCCTATCCACACTGTCATGTCTTTGATCTGACACCGGTGAAATGTTCTGTCTGGATCCTATCCACACTGTCATGTCTTTGATCTGACACCGGTGAAATGTTCTGTGTGGATCCTATCCACACTGTCATGTCTTTGATCTGACACCGGTGAAATGTTCTGTCTGGATCGTATCCACACTGTCATGTCTTTGATCTGACAGTAGTGAAATGTTCTGTGTGGATCCTATCCACACTGTCATGTCTTTGATCTGACACCGGTGAAATGTTCTGTCTGGATCCTATCCACACTGTCATGTCTTTGATCTGACACCGGTGAAATGTTCTGTGTGGATCCTATCCACACTGTCATGTCTTTGATCTGACACCGGTGAAATGTTCCGTGTGGATCCTATCCGCACTGTCATGTCTTTGATCTGACACCGGTGAAATGTTCTGTCTGGATCCTATCCACACTGTCATGTCTTTGATTTGACACCGGTGAAATGTTCTGTCTGGATCCTATCCACACTGTCATGTCTTTGATCTGACACCGGTGAAATGTTCTGTATGGATCCTATCCACACTGTCATGTCTTTGATCTGACACCGGTAAAATGTTCTGTCTGGATCCTATCCACACTGTCATGTCTTTGATCTGACACCGGTGAAATGTTCTGTGTGGATCCTATCCACACTGTCATGTCTTTGATCTGACACCGGTGAAATGTTCTGTGTGGATCCTATCCACACTGTCATGTCTTTGATCTGACACTGGTGAAATGTTCTGTCTGGATCCTATCCACACTGTCATGTCTTTGATCTGACACCGGTGAAATGTTCTGTCTGGATCCTATCCACACTGTCATGTCTTTGATCTGACGCCGGTGAAATGTTCTGTGTGGATCCTATCCACACTGTCATGTCTTTGATCTGACACCGGTGAAATGTTCTGTCTGGATCCTATCCACACTGTCATGTCTTTGATCTGACACCAGTGAAATGTTCTGTGTGGATCCTATCCACACTGTCATGTCTTTGATCTGACACCGGTGAAATGTTCTGTGTGGATCCTATCCACACTGTCATGTCTTTGATCTGACACCGGTGAAATGTTTTGTGTGGATCCTATCCACACTGTCATGTCTTTGATCTGACACCGGTGAAATGTTCTGTCTGGATCCTATCCACACTGTCATGTCTTTGATCTGACACCGGTGAAATGTTCTGTGTGGATCCTATCCACACTGTCATGTCTTTGATCTGACACCGGTGAAATGTTCTGTGTGGATCCTCTCCACACTGTCATGTCTTTGATCTGACACCGGTGAAATGTTCTGTGTGGATCCTATCCACACTGTCATGTCTTTGATCTGACACCGGTGAAATGTTCTGTCTGGATCCTATCCCCATGAAACTGCTCATGTTCAGTCGATGACTTGGATATTTTATTGTTCGAAACTAAATCACGCGAAATGACTTTTATGGCTCTCGCTTCACCTCGCTTGATTGCTACATGAGCCATCAAAGGAAAGACACACTATAAATATAAGCAATGGGATCTTTTTTTTAAATAAAACGTGTTTCTTTACTGACCAATTTGGATAGGGAGGGAGGGTTGTAAAACTATTGTAACACATACAGCAGCTCACAAACCAACACATACACCAACACATACACCAACACACACACCAACACACACCAAACATACACCAACACACACACCAACACACACCAACACACACACCAACACACACCAACACACACACAACAACAACACACACACACCAACACACACACAACAACACAGCATCAAAGAATCATGTGACAACACGGTAAAAATAGCATCATATGACAACACAGCAACAAAGAATCATGTGACAACACGGCAAAAATAGCATCATATGACAACACAGCAACAAAGAATCATGTGACAACACAGCAGAAATAACATCATGTGACAACACAGCATAAATAGCATCATGAGACAACACAGCAACAAAGAATCATGTGACAACACGACAAAAATAGCATCATGTGACAACTCAGCAACAAAGAATCATGTGACAACACAGCAGAAATAACATCATGTGACAACACAGCAAAAATAGCATCATGAGACAACACAGCACAATAAGAATCATGTGACAACACAGCACAATAAGAATCATGTGACAACAAAGCACAATAAGAATCATGTGACCACACAGGAGAAATAACATCATGTGACTACACAGCAGAAATAACATCATGTGACAACACAGCAACCAAAAGTACGTTATAAATGTTGGTTTCTCCGTACATCAAATGTGATGACATAATACATTCATACATCTGTATAGCTGGAACATAAATAGACAATTTTTCTCGAACAAAGATAACTTTTCAATCAGGCAGAAATTACGATAATTGGTTGCTTCCTAGAATAATCTATTCATCAATCAAGCTATTTATGATGCACATTTGGTGGCTCTATATTTTACCTCGTCTCTCTCTCTCTCTCTCTCACTCATATATATATATATATATATATATATATATATATATATATATATATATATATATATATATATATATATATATATACTCGACCAGCACAATGTAAACCCACCGACATCGAAATACTCGACCAATGTAAACCACTCTTTCGAAAAAGAAAATAATAACCCCACTTTTCAGCTTCTGATTAATTTACTTTTTAAGTGAATAAATTTTCTTATATTTATAATTAAATAAGAAAATCTACCCTGGAATTTAATTAAATTCCAGCCAATATTTCGTTTCGTTTTATTTGGACAAACTGCTAATTTGATTCAATTTTTTTTAGCTCTAATTTTTCTTTCTTTTTTTTTTTGTTGACAACCGAATGAAATTTGGTTAATTTGGCCGCGATTCAGGCCATTTGTGGCTGGCTGACTTCATGATCTATTTGTTCACAGGGTGATTCTTAAAGGTTACACCGGTAAGAAATGTAATGATTCTCTTGGAGTGTTTACTATACGTGTTGTGTTTATTTGGTTTCTATACGTGTTGTGTTTATTTGGGTTTCATGACCGATTATTGATATCACTTGTCCTGCGAGGACTGTTGAAGACATCTTCAGTTGAACAAAGTGGTGTTAATGACGTCAGACTGTTAGATATAAGAATCTGAAGTCTGGATACTGCTAGTTAAGTTGCTGCTGGTCTTTGAGCAGCAGTGGCGTAGTGAGGGGTGGGCAAGGGGGGCACATCATGCTCAGGGCGCTACTCACAAAGGGGCGCCAATTTGTTTTAATTTTACATATAATATTATATGTTATTCGAAAGGGAGGGGGCGCTAAAATGATATTGTGCCCCGGGCGCGAGTTAAATTCTCTACGCCACTGTTGAGCAGTGGTGTATTTTAGATCCAGGGTTATTAGGAAGGTTTGCATCTTGTTATTTATGTTTTTACTTTGTGTTTGTGATGATTGCGTTTGTTTTATTGCTGTTTGTTTGTTTGTATGATATATACTAGTGTGTTGTCGGTTTCCTTGTGATGTGTATGTAATGCTTGTTTACATGTTTTATGTTTGTGTTTTGCTTGTTTTATGACCTAGGTGATTGTGTTATGCTTGTTTTATGACTTGTGTGATTGTGTTTTGCTTGTTTTATGCTCTGTGTGAGTTATGCTTGTATGCTATATATGTTTGTATCATAAGTACTACTGTGATGTGTGTATGCTAAATTTGATTGTGCGATTTATCAGTTCTACGTCATAACTTAACTCCTAAAACTATCCGTTGACCTAAATTACTCTCATCATCTTGTCTTCAATCAAATCTTTTTACCTATATATTTCTATGTATGTTTTTATATATGTTTATTCATACATCTTATATATGTTTATGTAGGTTTCTTATATATGTATCTTATATAAGTGTTATGTATGTATCTTATATATGTGTTATGTATGTATTTTATATATGTGTTCTTATATATGTATGTGTATGTATCTTATATATGTGTTATGTATGTATTTTATATATGCGTTCTTATATATGTATGTGTATGTATCTTATATATGTGTTATGTATGTATTTTATATATGTGTTCTTATATATGTATGTGTATGTATCTTATATATGTGTTATGTATGTATTTTATATATGTGTTCTTATATATGTATGTGTATGTATCTTATATATATTTTTGGACATGTTTCTTAGATATCAATCTTTCAGTCAATCTTTGGCAAACTAAACCTAAATTGAACCACCCTTTTCTGTTCCTGTTTCTCTCTCTCTCTCTCTCTCTCTTTCTCTCTCTCTCTCCTTCTGCCTTCTTCTCTCATTCCTAGACTTATGTGATTACCAATTGACCGGCGGTCAGTGGTCTGACACGTCATCACAGTATAGGATATGACACGATGCAAAATTTTAAGAGGGAGATAAATAACCGAAAAGTTTTTTTTGTATGAACGAGTTCTCGCCCCTTTGGGAAAATTTGCCATACTTCCTTATCCGGCTCGATACTGAGTGGAAGGTTTTGTGGTTAATAGTCGGTGCGTCAGTGTTTTCGTGTTTATGTCTGTGTATGAGAGAGAGAGAGAGAGAGAGAGAGAGAGAGAGAGAGAGAGAGAGAGAGAGAGAGAGAGAGATAGTAAGCTCTTGGGTGGACACTTCATTCACTTGTATTCATAGACATATTTTCAAGATGAATGAAACATTATTTCTATACCGTAGCACACTGACAGACCGCTCGGTTGGGCATTTTTGGAACTAAAGTAATATAAGGATGATGTAATATAAGGATGATGTAATATAAGGATGATGTAATATAAGGATGATGTAATATAAGGATAATGTTACATAAGGATAATGTACTCATTCAACATTAAAAGGGATGATTATATAATTATAATTTTTAAAGAGGCTGGACTATTTAGAAAAATATTTTATAAATTGTAAATTGTGTAGCCACCAAATGTGAGTTCACTTAAATACTGCAGCTTCAAAATATTCTTTTAAAGAACATTTTGCTCTTGCTTTTTGCAACATGTGTCTTGTAAATTGAAACTACTTCCAACTTGCCCCTTGCATTATGCAGCTCTATATTTCTACGTAATTGTCGACAGTTTTCTACATTTTTTCCCCTAGCAATCAATTTTTTAAAAATATTTACTGGTTTTCCATTATTATTATTCTTTTTCAGAATATTTTTTTTAGAATGCATTCAATAATCTTACTGGCGATTTGAGGTTATGAACTGTCAGTTAAACACACATTGAACACAACACAAACGCACACAGACAGAACACAGCTGTTGATAGATATCAATGTGTAACATGGATTAGATGAAGATAACTGTTGTGTCTTAGAAAGGAAGATCATTTGTTGTATCTTGGCAATTTGGCCAGATTTTTGTGTGTGTTTGTAATGTTTGAAGTTATCTCGAGTTGAAATCATTTCTCTTTTGTAAAAAATGGATATTGGGTTAGAGATTATTGTCTAAATGGTAACCATGTATTTATTTTGTCTAATTAAAGGATCTTCCTATTTCATATAAATATTGACCAACAAGAAAACAGTTTACTCTCCCGTTGTTGTCTTGGTCAATTTATCGCCAATCAATCTAAATGGTGAAATAAAAACACAATCAAACTACAAACAAATCTAAACATTGGAACAACAAAAGCAAATCTGAGAAAAATATTAAAGAAAAAAATATATAATAAATATGTGTTCTGAAAAAGTTAAGTATGAAACGAGTTGACTGATGTTTGATTCCAGTGTGTAATAATTTTTTTTTTTAATTTTAACATTTCTGCCTGTAAGTGCACTCAACCTTTGTGTGCCGGGATCTGTGAGTTTGTACGATGCTTAGTGGTTCTCGAGTTGGGATAGTGGGGGTGACGGGCAGAGATGTCGGATGTCAATAGGGGCTGCCGTCCAAGACTGACCCGTGCTGGGGCTATGGAGAGTATAGCAGGCACTACTTGCCCAGTTTCACAATGGGCGTCAGGACAGTGAAAGTAGATAGATAGACTGCCATATTGTTTGATAGATAGATAGATAGATAGATAGATAGATAGATAGATAGATAGATAGATAGATAGATAGATAGATAGATAGATAGATAGATAGATAGATAGATAGATAGATAGATAGATAGATAGATAGATAGATAGATAGATAGATAGATAGATAGACAAACGAATCGCACGGACAGTGAAAGTAAGTCATGACTGATGATTAATAGCAGCAGTGTGTAGAGTTAGATATTACGTAATTAGAAAGGCGGGAAGAGCCCCGTAGCGTGAAATTCTACAGCAGGGGCCAGGCCAATAGCAGGGGGGGGGGCAGGAAATAAATGTTACTAAGTAGAGCAAACAGGCAGAGGGAACAAGACAAAACGCAGGGGGGCCCGGCCTCCTGTCCCCCCGCACGCTACGGGCCTGAGTGGGAAGACGAAGGCGGGGCGAAAGGGACAGTGTTGGTCAGTTTTAGGGACGTGGATATATGCAGGTCAAGACAGAAAGAGGGGGTTAGTGTAGGTTTTGTTACGGTTAAGGAAGGTAGGGAGATTAGGAAGAAACGAAGGAGTTAGTAAGAATTGTTTTACATGTGCCATTACAGTGCCCCGGGCTGACAGACCACAGAGTGGACCAGCCAGTTAGCTTGCTGACCATTGGCCTGTATGGCAGTCTCCAGATGTTGAGGAACACAACAAGTTTGATCTCACGTGCTCTAAGAGACTAATATCACATCCCGCAGATAAACTGAGAGCAAAGAGAGAGAGATAGAGAGCATCACCATCACCCACACATAAAGATGTTTTTAAATTTTAATTTATTTCACTTCCTGTAGTCACTGACCTATATCATGACTTAATCTTACCCTTCGGTCAAATTTATGAACCCAATGTGGCCAGCGTTCCAAAAAAATGTTGGCCGACCTCTGCTCTTTCTTGTTTCCTGGTTCACGATTATCTCTATGCGTCATTTCTGTTCTGCCTGGTTACAGACGTCATATGACTCGGGTCACGATTGGTTACATACGTCACATGACTCGGGTCACGATTGGTTACGCACGTCACATGACTCGGGTCACGATTGGTTACATACGTCATATGACTCGGGTCTCGCCTTTCAACTTTACAAACCAACCATTTTAAATGACCTGATATTTAACATGTTAAAAAAATGACGTTAAATATGTAAAAAGGTACATATAGCATGAACATTTTTATATTAGATAAAATTTAAATTTGAAATTTTACACTTTGTGAAACAGAAATGACATAGAATATAAATAGAACTACATATTTGTGCATTGAAATAACAAAGACAACAAGTTTGAAACTAAATACACTTTAAACTGTTGTTGAAGCATGCATGGACGTCTTGAAATTACACCCAGCTTACAGGTTAAAACAAAATACACCTGCTATGAAATAATAGTTTGTCTGGAGAAACATATGTTAGCAGATGGGGATTAATTTCTGCGGTGGACTCTGTTATCATGCACCGTTTGAGAGAATTAAATTGGCAGATCCGTTCTGGGGTCATGTCTGCGAGCGGTCAGTGCACAATCAGATGAACATCCTGACAGACGAGAGGTTGGCATGATCTTAAACTGGTTGTGTGGGTGGAGGGGAATGTTTGACCGGGTAGTTAGCCCAAGGTCATTCAACACCGTCCTTATATTCAGAGAGCAATCGCATTACGTCACTGAATCATACCATAAGTTCTTCCATACCATCCTGTTATACCATCATGTCATCATACACTTATTCGTCATACTACCAGTCTATCAGACCATCTTAACGTCAGGCCATTTATTCATCACACATGAATGATGACGTGTCATGACATCACGATGTGCTATTGTCATGATGGTATACAGTAAATACATGAAATACACCGTCATTTCCATTTTAATCCCAATCCACCGGCTCATCACACCTTCATGACATTTTACAATCATTATACCTTACCATCGAGAAATTAAGCCTTTGTGACATTATACCATCATGACATTAAACCATCGTGGCATTATAACATCTTGGCATAATGACATCATTACATTATACCATCGTGACATTAAAGCAAAATAGCATTACATGGCATTATCACATCATGACATTATACCATCATGACTTTATACCATCGCAACATAATACGATCGTGACATTATACTGATGCAGGGAGATAATGTGTTATTTAAAAGTTTGCACACAAATATATTACAGTGTAATCTGAATATTGTCTGCGATATTCTTGAAATCAAACACTTAAAAAACATATTCTCATTTAAAATAACCCAGTTGTTTGTGTGTGTGTGTGTGTGTGTATATATATATATATATATATATATATATATATATATATATAAGGTGAGTTAAATTCTGCTTTGTCTCTTTCTGGTTTATAACCAAGCATCTATGGACGGTCGCACGCTAAAAAAATATTTTTCCTCGATTATCCTCGCCTACTTCCTTTTACCCAAACCATTTTACCCTAACCCTTTTACCCTAACCATTTTACCCTAACCCATTTGCGCTGTCAAGTCGTGCAATAAATCCCAGACCTGATTTAGTTATCTGTCTGATTAAAAGATTATATTTGGTAAAAGAATAGTCTCGACAACGTCAGCTTACATATTTTAGAAAATTTACGTTCGAGATTAATATCTGTCAGAATTAGGCTAGCTAACCCTGAGCTAACCCGTATATCAACATTTTAATACACTGTATGAAACTAATTTGGTTCAGATTCTATCATTATTTGCTTTTCATCACGCGAGATAATTTTTATTGGGCCAAACGCCAGACAGGATGCCAGGTTCTGGTGGAATGCCAATGAATGTAAACCTTCCGTACATGTATTATGGCGCCAGTTACTTAGAAGCCACACATTCGTTAAAGCCGACTGTACAAACCTTTACGGCATGCACAACCAAATTTATTAAAAAGAAACACAAAGTTATCTGTAAACGTAATTCTAAACAATTATTCGACTACGATACTAAACGTATATTCGAAGCATTTATGTATATTCTGTATCGATCTTGTTGCCCCCCAAGCGATATTGTTCCATTTCGATTACGATGTAAACCACTCTAGTAGATGGGTTCAGATTTGTTCAGCCTGGCGGTATCGAATCTGCGAGACATTTACTCCCGCGTATCATATCGACCCGTCTTTACATAACCAATTTGCCCGGCGGGCTATATTGGATTCTCAATCTTCTCCCGTTAAATGATTCACTTTGCTGAATTGAATCGTGATTCGTTTAGTTTAAGATCATTTTTTAATGAGACCGCAGAGGAAAAACAAAAAGAAACCAGATCTCTTAAAATTCTGTTTATCTTACACCAAAAATAGCTGTGGAAATAGGTCAGTTTATTTACTATTTGTTTGTTTGTTGGTAGGTTTGAATATAGATGACCATTATCTTGATTGATTTTATCTTTCATTAGTTCATTAACTGTAAAGTAATTTTTTTTCAAAGCAACGGTAGCGGCCTATTTGATGTGGTGACAGCTCAAAGCCCCGCCCCTGAGAGGGCCCCACGACTGAGGGGGCCCCGCGACTGAGAGGGCCCCACCCCTGAGAGGGCCTAGATGCTGAGAAGACCCCGCGTCAAGCAATTCTATTCTCACTTCTCAGTAAATACCAACCCAACATTACGTGCACACCCTGCCTACTGGTAGAGACTGATTGACCTAGTTTAAGTCATTAGCAGCCCGTTGTTGGGCGTTGACCCTAGTTCAAAACATGTTATAAAATAATACAATCATGTAATTGTAACCCGTTTTAGTGATATCAAATATTTACATGTTAAATTATAAATAGAGCACTTTTATAGCTTCACGTATTTAAATAATTATGAAATTATTTTATTCAAAGCATCAACATAGTTTAAAAAAATATTTACTGACTATTTGTAGTTTTATTTGTTTGTTGTTATTGATAAAAAAAGTTTAAAGCTTCAAACAGCTACCAGTTATTTCCCCCTTTTTATTTACTTTGTGTCCATGAATTAAGGGGGGTAGGGTTTGATCTACCCAACTATTTAGTTTAGAAATAGTGCACGCAAACTTATTGATTGAAATCGAGGCTTATCTTAAAGCAAACTATTTCAATCATTTCAATAATTCCAATCTTCTTAAGCAATCATAAAATATTAGGTTTATGAAATATCTTATCAAAGCCACAATTATAACATAAAATTAGTTGGCAATTCCGTTTTTTACAAACTAAAGCCACACAGCCAAACTAAAACCACAAAGCCAAACTAGAACCACACAGCCAAGCTAGAACCACACAGCCAAACTAAAACCACACAGCCAAGCTAGAACCACAAAGCCAAATTAGAACCACACAGTCAAACTAGAACCACACAGCCGAACTAGAACCACATAGCCAAAATAAAACCACACAGCCAAACTAAAACCACACAGCCAAACTAGAACCACACAGCCAAACTAGAACCACACAGCCAAACTAAAACCACACAGCCAAACTAGAACCACAGAGCCAAACTAGAACCACACAGCCAAACCAATAAATACAGCCAATAAAATAAAAGAAATAAAAAACACAAATCATAATGAAATGTATTAAACATTTGTCTAACACAAAACACGTAAATTTCACTGTTTTCTTTCGGTTTAAATGTCAGAGAAAGTTCTATGAGACTTGAAACTCTCTAGGCCGACGTGTCTCTAAACAAAACAAACAAATCCAAGATGTTGGCCTAGAACTTCAAAAAATCTCATTAAATGTCAATGAAGAGAAAGTTTAAAAAGAAAAAAAATTGTTGAAATAGCTTAAACCAGCTTGATGTCAATTGAAATCACTACTGGATACTGTTGCTGGTTCGTTTACCCGGCATATCACAGGACTATTGCGGTGAATTTGGAATTTAATATGAATAGAAACTTTACAGATGAAACAGGTCCAACTGGTAAAATAATATGTACTTTTGTAAAAAAAATCAACTATTTTCTTTAGTTTATTTGATGAACAAATGAAAGATCTCGAACGTGAGCCGTTTAAGACGTGATTGAGTCAACATATTGGTGGGGGGGGTTGTGAAAGGGGGGGGGGAGTTTGGATACAGTGACGTCATTACTTCAGGATTAGCTAGATACAGGAGAATATTACTTGCAGACTCGGATAGAAATGAGTTGTTGATTTTTGCAGGAAATGACCTTTAACCTTTAGACAATAAAAAGTTTGATTACATTGTGGGCGTGATGCTGACTAGACTTCGGAGAAATCACGAATAACTTGTGTAAGACTCGTATTATTGTCGTACAATTTAAAACCACGTTTCACTATATGATGGCTGCTTATAACTTGCACCATGTGCTGTTATATTTTGTCTGTATTTTATGTGCTAAGAGCAAGCAGTTGAAGAAATATAGACCCACGCTTATCATGTTGTTTTTTGTGTACATATTCAAAAACAAATCGTTTGAAAACTGAAAGATTCAATAAACAGCTGTGATGGGTTTTAGGGGGGCATCTACTTACTGTACTAAAACATTTGACTACTTTTTTACCTGTCCCCACGCCCCATCGATTTAACTCATTTTGTTTCATCACTACCTTCCACCACAGTGCGTCTCAGAAGCAATCTCTTCACCCCCCTCCCCCCGCCACCACAAAGGAGCAGAGCTCGATTTAAGAAAAAATCAGTGCCGGGGATGAAAGAAAAAATTCTGCAGAGCCGGGGATAAATGTCTGTGGTTTTATCCCCGGTAGGGATATATTAGCTAAAGCAGAGCCGGGGATGACATTTCTCAGTGCAGGGGATGACATTTCTCAGTGCAGGGGATGACATTTCTCAGTGCAGGGGATGACATTTCTCAGTGCAGGGGATGACATTTCTCAGTGCAGGGGATGACATCTCTCAGTGCAGGGGATGACATCTCTCATTGCAGGGGATGACATTTCTCAGTGCAGGGGATGACATTTCTCAATGCAGGGGATGCCATTTCTCATTGCAGGGGATGACATTTCTCAGTGCAGGGGATATCCCCGGCAGTAAATCGAGCCCTGCAAAGGAGTCAGGGGTTACGTGTATTTCGCTGGTTACCGTAAACTTTTCGTTGATGTATTTGTAGTGCTGGGGTTGAGGGGAAGGGATGGACGGGGGAGGGGTCAATAACTGTGTACAGACAAATGTTATAAGGATCCAAGTATTAATTATTGTGTGTGTGTGTAGTTGTGTGTGTGTGTGTGTGTGTGGTGGGGGGATGTTATTGCTGTGAAGACAGTTCTAGAGATAAGTTCGATATTAAACAGATTCCTGCCAGATACTACATAGTCCCTTGTGTCACCTAAACCAGACGGGGGCTTATCAGAGGGCGGGTGCCTAGAACGGGTGTTACTAGCAGGGCTTGAGGCAGGGCCGTTTTAAGGTCGTCCTAGGCCCTATGCACTTTCAAAGTCGTAGGCCCTCCCCGATTTCATTTTTTAAATATTTTTCAAGAATGCACTTGTTTTCACTTTATGTTCTGGCTTTCGTAGGCCCTTGAAAAGTCCGTAGGCCCTAGGCACAGTGCCTACTGTGCCTATATGATAAAGCGGCCCTGGCTTGAGGTGGTGCTAAATGTGGACAGCCCCCCTAAGGCCGATGATGCATAAACTGGGACCCTCACTGTTATGCATCCACACAACTATTCATTCACACACTAAAACTCAAATTATGTAAAGTAATCAAGTTGTAAAACTATTTTTAGCCTAGTACTATAAGTTATTTTTAGACAACACTTGCCTACCGGAGTCAAAGAAGTAAAAAAATATAATATAATAACAGGGAAAATCCCATTCTAGAAATAGGAAAACCACAATTCGAAGACATGTTAGTCAAGGAAAGATAACTTCAAGTGAATGTTGCCGCAAGGGGAATATGTCGTCATTTCTTGTACAAGTAAATTGGATCAAAGAAAGTTAATGTTTCATTAGTTCATGATGTCCAGAATGACCAAAAATTATCGGGTTTGACCTGTAGATCATGAGGTCAACTAGTCTTCAATGCGGCCGTTAGAGGTAAACAATTTGTGACTAAAGGAAAGGTCAGGTAGTCAGTTGTAGTCGACTGGCTGGTTAGTCAACGTCCGGGCGACAGTTGTTGTCTGTGTTCCTCGTTTATCAGAGCTTTACATTAATGTTTGTTATTTTACTGTACAACATAAAAAAAAGTGTAAATATTAGGAACAGAATTAGAAGAAATTCTTGTTGTATTAGTAGTATCAAATATTGATGTAAACATATAAACTAA
The DNA here is from genome assembly GCA_021962125.1 of Bulinus truncatus. NCBI lineage: Eukaryota > Metazoa > Mollusca > Gastropoda > Planorbidae > Bulinus > Bulinus truncatus. Next base: position 3,543,776 of record JAGDYQ010000090.1, on the reverse strand, counting down.
TATGATGCATTTGTGTATTCATTTTAATAAATTGATGTTTAAATTAAACTATTATTATGCATGTATTTCAATAGTAATGTTAATAAAACCTATTGTTATACATGGACAATTCATGCAATTTATTGAAATTATAACTTTGAAATATTGTGAGAACTAAAATGTTGTTTTTTTTTTGAAACCATAACGATTTGAATGAGTATCGCCTACAGAATACCTCCCCCCCCCCCCAAACATTGGCGTACACACGATACTGTCAGTACAGAATGGGATCAGGAGCGGCCTTACCAGCACACGGGATCTCGAGTGAGCGTCAATTCAGGGGCGTATGGTGAAAGTCTTATACGAGGCCTGCAGCAATATTTTTTTTACAGTTAACCAAAAACAAAACCCCACCTTAAACGCTTACCGTCCCTTATTTGCAGGGTCTGGGTCACTCGCTCCTGGTGTTACCCCACAAGGGCTGGGCTCGCTACTGATGTCACTGACCATCAAGAAAAGTCTTTGAAAACCTAGGTGTGTGTGAAGTCCCTGTATGGATGAGATGAAATCTCTTAGATCCTATAAACCACTAATGGGACGGCTTTTATGATGCCCTTCTTTCACCCCCAACATAGCCGATAGTGCAATGGCCATGGAGGCACCACGGGAGACATATCGGGAACTTGAGCCAAGACCTGAAAATTTTCCTTGGTCCTCACCGGAGATCAAACTAGGTACCTTCAGATCGACAGTCGAGCGCTCTACCGCACGACCATCCGTCCCCTAAACAAAAAAAAAACCTAGGTAAAAATGTCTGTCTTGAGACTTCCCTGTGTCCCATTAGTTGAATTAAGTTTGCGACTCTTATCTCTAAAGTAGTGATTGGTCAATATTGATACACCGAAATATGTACGTCCTATCGTAATATTTTCCTGAAAACTAATTTAGACTTTGCATTATGTCAATGTATGTCGTAAAATGTAACATGACATTTCAATGTTGGTGTCATCTTAAAACTAATACATTCCTTTCTTGACATTTCAATGTCAGTGTCATCTATATCCTGTCCTCTGCATCTTATCTGTGTGTTATGTGACGTACAGCTGGTAAATCCAGACCGCAGAGATCCTGGCTGTCCCGATCGAATGTCCGACAGTGTCCTACATAACTTATTGCCTAGTTAGATAGGTCAATCCAATGAAGTCCTGATTTTTTTCTCCTCAGTTCCTCCTCACTCCCCCCTCCCGCTAGTACTGTGAGTCTTTTTCCTCCCCTCCCCTCCCAACAATCTCACGTTTTTGGAACAGAATGAACCGAGAATGTCGAATTAAATTATCTTACAAACCAACCCGTGGATAGGGTGAGTAAGAACACGGAGGGGGGGGGGTAGAGTGAGATGGACAGAGTGGAAGACGTAGAAGAATGAAAACGAAAATAGATAGGCAGAGCAGAGGTACAATATATAAGGAATCAAATACCAAAAGCTGATGGAAGTTAGAGTGGGACATGGGGGGGGGGTATAGAGACTGATGATCATTGAATAGATCTGATTATATCTAGGATCTATCTATCTATCTATCTATCTATCTATTTATGTATCTATCTATCTATCATCTATTTATTTATCGGTCCGTCTGTCTGTCACTTTGTCATTCTGTCTGTCTGTATGCCTGTCACGCAGTCAGTCTCTTTTTCTTTCCATCCGTTCATTCATCCATTTATTACTATATTTATATACAGCTATTTATTTTCTATTTATCTATACATCCACTCGTCTGTCTGTCTGTCTGTCAGTCATTCTATATATCCACTGTGTATTTAACATCAACAATATGTTTTTCTATTTGTCTGCCTGTGTCTCTCAGTACAGACGTTGACAGATTAAAATGAATTATAAAACGATTATAAAATGACGACACTGCTATCAGTTATAATTATAGCTAAAGAAAACTTTATGATTTTGCTAATCGATGATTAATTATTTTAGATAAATTACAAAACCACGTAAAAACGCCTAACTTGTGAGATAGTTTCATTTACTGTTACCTAAAAAAAACGCAAAACCCATTTTCCCGCCATTTTCACAACTTCTGCTCTGACTCAGTGGGCTGTTGATCTGAAGTCTCCTAAATGTGATTAAGTCTCAGGCCACTAATCCACTAATCCCTTTGATCAACAATCCACTAATGGCCGTATTTCAGCCTACTCTCGTCCAGGGAGATCATTGGCTGGACTGAAAAGCAAAGATAACCCCAGCAAACCAAGTCAGTTATTTACCTCTCTCTCCCCCCCCCCCTTCGTACTAAAGTAGAAAATCTTCCAGTTATCTCACCCTGTCATGGACCAAAGACTGTCAGTTAAAATATTCCTTTCTTAGAACTGTAATCAAATCACATACTTTGGATTATAGGCGATTTTAAAAGTATATCTATATACCCTATAATTCTATACCCCTATTATTCTATACATCTATATGTCTATACTCTATACCTCTATATCTCTATTCATTTTTACTTCTATACAAGTATACTTCTATACCTCTAATCTTATTTACTTCTATACCTGTATACTTCTATACCTGTATACTTCTATACCTGTATACTTCTATACCGCTATCCTTCTTTACTTCAATACCTCTATACCTTTATTTTTCTATACTTCTATACCTCTTCTATACTTCTATACCTCTATACCTCTTCTATACTTCTATACCTCTATACTTCTCTACCTCTATACTTCTATACCTCTATACCTCTATAACTCTATAACTCTATACCTCTATACCTCTATACCTCTATACTTCTATACCTCTATACTTCTATACCTCTATACTTCTATACCTCTATACTTCTATACCTCTATACCTCTATACTTCTATACCTCTATACTTCTATACCTCTATACCTCTATACTTCTATACTTCTATACTAGAGAGCTGCACGGGATTGGGATTCGCGGGACTCCCGCGTGATTGGAAATAAATTTATCGGGAGTCCCGTGGGTTTGGGTTTTGTTTTTGCGGGAGTCCCGTGGGTTTGGGTTTTGTTTGAGTGGGACTCTCCCGGACTTGGATATGATTGTATTGAAATTTCTTTAAAAAGCGCCTGTAAAAAAGTCGCTAAAATATTTTAATTTATTTTTTTAAGGTGGTTATACTAAAAATGAGCAAGTGATTCTTTATTTATAGTCTTCGCTTTGACTCAGTGTTTTTAATTCGTTAATGCACATGCGCAGTTTATTATATTTTGAAGTGATTTTCCATTCGTTAAATTTAAATGTAAAACTGAGTGTTTTTTTTTACTTATCTAATTCTATTTTTAAATTTTCAAATAATGGATAATAAAGCAAATATTCAAAAGTTAGTTTACGCAAAAAGCGAGCGTATTCAGTTTTACGTAAATAAAGGTGGTAAGAGCAATATTTGGGAAAGTTTCAATTGTTTGCGCTTGGATGGTGAGGATGTGCCATTCGCGGTATGTACAAGATGCGATAACATTATAACTTGGAAGGCACGCGATGGTACGAATGGTCTGTGGACGCATGCAGCTCTCTATTCTATACCTCTATACCTCTATACTTCTATACCTATATACCTCTATACCTCTATACTTCTATACCTCTATACTTCTATACCTCTATAGCTGGTCAACGGTCAATACAGCTGGTTGTCTAAAGTCTTACGTCACATTATTCATGAATCTTCTGTTCAGAAAATGAAAATATGGATACTTAAAACGGACTACCCATGGGCCCATAGACAATGAATTTCACTGGGGGCCCATAGACACTGAATTTCACTGATGGGGGGCCCATATTAAGAGAGCTCTGAGTACTGGAAGTAAACATCAAATTTAATGAATGATAACGTGTTATACACGTTATTTTCATAGTTTACACCATAACTTTAATGAAAACAGTAACTTTATTTACAGAATTCATGAAAACTGGTAAATATATATTGTGAACAAAATCAACAGCAATGTTCATTTTTTACATCGTTAAAAAACAAAATGAACTATATCAACAGCAATGTTCATTTTTTACATCGTTAAACAACAAAATGAGCAATATCAACAGCAATGTTCATTTTTTACATTGTTAAACAACAAAATGAACAATATCAACAGCAATGTTCATTTTTTTACATCGTTAAACAACAAAATGTACAAACAACAACATCTTTTTCAATATTATTTAAGCCGTCATTTCCGGTCCACATTTTAACACAATTTCATTACCTATGATTAATCTGACCACAGAATGACCCCTACTTTAAACGTTCATGGGTTGTGAGCAACTTTAGTCCACATAGACCTCTATACATCTTGGACTGTGTCTCATGGAGTATGACAAGCTACAACGTTATTTTTACGGGCCAGTGGTCCGTATAAAACGTCTATGCACCGTTATAATTGAAGTGCCTATGTATCAAAACGCAAAACATTGTCTTTATGTAGCCAGTCACGGAAACATGCAGTAAACAAAAGTCGATAAGTCGCTGTGGTTTCATTGAACGCTCTGTCTACTTTAGTCCATTGTATCTGTTATAATAGTGTGGCTTCATTGAACGCTCTGTCTACTTTAGTCCATTGTATCTGTTATAATAGTGTGGGTGCATGCGCTGGGTCGGCCGGGGCGAGTATCACGTGAGGGTCGAGTATCACGTGAGGGGGCGAGTATCATATGCGAGAGCGAGTATCACGTGAGGGGGCGAGTATCGTGTGAGGGGGCAAGTATCAGTGAGGGAGCGAGTATCACGTGAGGGGGCGAGTATCGTGTGAGGGGGCAAGTATCAGTGAGGGAGCGAGTATCACGTGAGGGGGCGAGTATCACGTGAGGGGGCGAGTATCACGTGAGGGGGCGAGTATCATATGCGAGAGCAAGTATCACTGAGGGAGCGAGTATCATATGCGAGAGTGAGTATCATATGCGAGAGCAAGTATCACGTGAGGGGACGAGTATCACGTGAGAGGGCGAGTATCATGTGCCGGACTGAGTATCACGTGAGGGGGCGAGTATCATATGCGAGAGCGAGTATCATATGTGAGAGCGAGTATCACGTGAGGGGACGAGTATCACGTGAGAGGGCGAGTATCATGTATCACGTGAGGGGGCGAGTATCATATGCGGGAGCGAGTATCACGTGAGGGGGCGATTATCATATTGGAGGGGGGGGGGGTGTGGCGAGTGTAGAGTTTCCTTATAGCCAGGTGGAGATAGTAATCTTTTAGCGTCTGGCTTCCCCACCGGGTGTCAGGAGTCGCCACCATCAGAGGCCGTCACTTGTGTGTGTGTGTGTGTTTAGTCGTGTGTTCATTCTATATTTCCGTACCCTATGTTCCTACAACAGACAATACAAATACGTTGCTTTGTTTTCCAACCGTGTCTGACAGGTGATCTGATACCTAACTTGACGTAGCTGGATACCATTGATCTCAGATGCACGGAACTAAATAAACAATGACCACATCGAGACGAACCAAGATAAACATTGACACTATATACAGCTGTAGATCGACCAATCAAATCAAAGGTTCTAAAGACTGACAGTCCAAATACATGTAATCTGTTTCTTTCTCGTCCACACAGCGGCTGATCAATCCACGCTTCAGTGGTTTTCATAATCAACAATAAAGGGGGATAACTGCGTGTCTTCTTTGAATTCTTTTCTTCTCCCATTGAAAACGTTTCCTTTCTTCCTCAGTTTCCACAAAATCTTTCAAAACTGCCTATTGTGTTTGGGATCTTTGACTCTTTATTAACATCTTGTATGGCCACCCCATGAAGTAGAATAACTGGTCGAATATATATAAATAAAAAATAACATTTACATATTTATTCACGAGGGACGCATAAAGCCAACAAATGAATCTTTAATAGCTCACAACATCAATGAACCATTTGGTTAGCCAGCAAGCAAGTTAACCAGTCAGCCAGTTAGCTAGCCAGTCAGCCAGTTAGCTAGCCAGTCAGCCAGCCAGTCCGCCAACTAGCCAGTCAGCCACTTAGCTAGCCTGTCAGCCAGTCAGCCAATTAGCCAGTCAGCCACTTAGCTAGCCAGTCAGTCAATTTGCCAGTCAGCGAGTTAGCCGACCAGTTATCCAGCCAGTCAGCCACTTAGCTAGCCAGTCAGTCAATTAGCCAGCCAGCTAGTCAGCCAGTTAGCAATTCAGCGAGTTAGCCAGCCCGTTAGCCAGTCAGCCAGTCAGCCAGTTAGCCAGCCTCACAGCCAGTCAGCCAGCAAGTCAGCCAATTAGCCAGTGAGCCACTTAGCTAGCCAGTCAGTCAATTAGCCAGCCAGTCAGCCAATTAGCCAGTCAGCCAATTAGCCAGTCAGCCAATTAGCCAGTCAGCCACTTAGCTAGCCAGTCAGTCAATTTGCCAGTCAGCGAGTTAGCCGACCAGTTATCCAGCCAGTCAGCCACTTAGCTAGCCAGTCAGTCAATTAGCCAGCCAGCTAGTCAGCCAGTTAGCAATTCAGCGAGTTAGCCAGCCCGTTAGCCAGTCAGCCAGTCAGCCAGTTAGCCAGCCTCACAGCCAGTCAGCCAGCAAGTCAGCCAATTAGCCAGTGAGCCACTTAGCTAGCCAGTCAGTCAATTAGCCAGCCAGTCAGCCAATTAGCCAGTCAGCCACTTAGCTAGCCAGTCAGTCAATAAGCCAGCCAGTCAGCCAGTTAGCCAGTAAGCCAGTCAGCGAGTTAGCCAGCCAGTTAGCCAGCCAGTCAGCCAATTAGCCAGTCAGCCACTTAGCTAGCCAGTCAGTCAATTAGCCAGCCAGTCAGCCAGTTAACCAGTAAGCCAGTCAGCGAGTTAGCCAGCCAGTTAGCCAGCCAGTCAGCCAATTAGCCAGTCATCATTAAATGCATTAAAGTTAAAGTTCAGTTTTAAATACGTAAAGTGAATCGCTACTTATTGCGTCTACATTTTTTATGACATATTTTAACGATGTACATGTTCAGCTGTTGTTTGTATGACATATTTTAACGATGTACATGTTCAGCTGTTGTTTGTATGACATATTTTAACGATGTACATGTTCAGCTGTTGTTTGTATGACATATTTTAACGATGTACATGTTCAGCTGTTGTTTGTATGACATATTTTAACGATGTACATGTTCAGCTGTTGTTTGTATGACATATTTTAACGATGTACATGTTCAGCTGTTGTTTGTAAATTCACCAAACTTTGTCTAGGCACTGATAGATATTTGAAAAAAATAAGGTTATTAACTTCAGAACATAATTGACGAATTGAGTGAGTAGTTTATTACCTATAAATACCATTGCAATTAGTAACTATTATATGGAGGTATTTCATAATGTCCAGCATAATTATTGACCGGCAGCGTGGGTGTTAGGTCAAGTCAGGGTCGTGCGAGGTCAAATAATTCGGGTGTGGGTTTTTAAGCAAGCTGTTGACAATATAGGGGGGTGGGGTAGTAAGATGATATAGATGTGACGTGTTGATCGATGATAAGTGGTGAAGAGGGGGGCACGCCTCTAGTGCTCTACACCTAGGGTAGGGAACTCTTATAGGAGAACACGCCTATGCAGGAGAAATGATTAGTGTCAGGTTCAATAATCTATCCTTGTGATTACTCAAAATAATTAATAACGTATGTCCATATGGCGCGACATGGCGTGTGCATATTTCGGGTGGTACAATGTGCTTGATTACCGCATCAGTATCGATACAATCCATGCAATCTGCAATTAAATAAGTTTTCTTTGCTTAATTCTTTGAGACCGAAGAGCTTCCACAACAACGTCTTATACAAATGTCTCTGAGCGCGATTATTTTGAGATATTTTAACAGATCAGGCCAATAAAATTTTATCAAAAAGTGCCGAAAATAAAGCCGATTGAAGTAAATTTTTGTTTGGCGACTAGCTAGTACCTTAATGTTGTATTGTCGTAATTAAAATATAATCAATTTTTTTTCTTTTTTTTTTATTTCTGGGCGTTCCAGGAAATTTGTTTAACGTGCCGTGCATTTGCCAACCTTTTGTTTTTCCCGTGCCTACTTGGTCGAAAATTTAAAAATTATGCGGCCCCCGTAAAACAAAATACAATTTTGACTCTATCGTCTCCCGTCTCCAAAATTTTCAATTTCGGTAAAACCCCCTCTACCCCTCTTCCTGCATATTTTGTACGGAAAAAAGTTCCAGCGTGGAAAAATTCTTAAAAAAAACATGTTCACAAGTAGCCAATCGTGCGTGTTGGAGGTCTGACCTCTTGGGGCCAGCCAATGACCAAATTGAGCTACTGGTTGTCAGAGCGTGTGACCTCATTTGCAAAATATTGATGACCGCTTTTGTGCTTGCCCACCGTCCGGATGACGCGCGTGACGTCACGGGACCGCTGAAATCAAGGGGGGGGTAATAGCCAAGGGAAGTAACTCTAAACTTTCTCTCGTGGCGCCAAATTTAATGAGCAAATACAAGTGATTGGACATTCACACAAAACATCCACACACACACACATCCATCCACACACACATCCACTCACACACCCACACACACATATTCTCACACCAACATAAACACGCTGACATATTCAGACTTAAGGTTAAAAGGGTTTGGCGAATTCAGCACAGGGAACTTCTAGTTGACTATCTGGTTACTGGTTCAGTCTCGGACGGATTCCTCAAGCGTGTAGAGCGCTCGTCCAGCTGTGGGTCACTTGTGGGTCACCTGTGGGTCACTTGTGGGTCACCTGTGGGTCACTTGTGGGTCACTGGTTTGATTCTCGTTTGAGAACCACTGTAGTTATTTTTTTTCTTTCAGGTCCCTGTGAATGTCTCCAAACACCGCCCACCTAGGTTTTAATCCGTACCTGCATTGAGTTGAGGGAGGTAAAGGGCGGCTGACCACACAGCCTCTTAATAGGCTGTGGGCTATCAAAGAGATGAATTCTACACTTCAACTGTCCTCTTGACCCATAGTGTCTGTTGACTACCTATTTATTTTCTTTACACAAAGATATTCTCACGGCCTTGACATTCTGGATTCAATGGCGGATGTACAAAAATAATAGAACTAAAGACATGCATCCACTACGTCATGAAAGGGGCGGGCATAGCTAAAAATTGATTACAAATAATTTCTAGTCGAAATACAAAATATCGCTTTAGAGAGACAAACAAGCATCTTGACCTATTTTGACCCTTGACCCTAATTGATCCTCGTTTTTATCTAAATGTCTTTGTTGTCAAATGTTTTCGTTAGTGTGTGTGTGACCTTCACCTTCAAAATGCTCACTGAAAAGGACACGAAGTTTGTCACTAAAATTTGATTAGTCTCGAAAAACGAAATAATACATCACTTGGGTGTCTGGGATCGTCTGGGCTCCAGTTCCGCGGTTCTTATCGTTTTTTTCTGCGACGGTACCACAAAGGGCGCTGAACTGTCTCCGCCTGTACCCCGCAAAAGAAAGGTCTTCAAACTCTGGGTTGTTTGAAATAAAAAAAAATATATTTCGCTGTGTATCCCTACATAACCTGGGCCGTACCCCTACATAACCTAAGCCGTACCCCTACATAACCTGGGGCGTACCCCTACATAACCTAAACCGTACCCCTACATAACCTGGGCCGTACCCCTACATAACCTGGGCTGTACCCCTACATAACCTGGGCCGTACCACTACATAACCTGGGCCGTACCACTACATAACCTGGGCCGTACCCCTACATAACCTGGGCTGTACCCCTACATAACCTAAGCCGTACCACTACATAACCTGGGCTGTACCACTACATAACCTAAGCCGTACCCTACATAACCTGGGCCATACCCCTACATAACCTGGGCCGTACCCCTTAGGGTACGAGTAACTAGGGTTGAGAACTTCGACTGTAGGTTATGGTTTTGCGTCAGAGTGACCGGACCTCGAGCTTCCCCACCCCCCAGACCAGGCACCTGGAGCTTCTGCCATGACGTCATTCCAGTTGCACCCAGCACAGGTAAAATAAAAAAAAAAACTAATATAATTGTATCTGTTTGAAATTTGAATGTCTGTTAGGGGAAATCCATGATCCGTTGTCTACGTCACCTTTGTATCACATGACAGTCTCAGTGGGATCCATATGATGTGTAGTGAGGTGGGGGTGGTGTTTACTTGGTGCATGACGTCACGCAATTACTCCCTCCCTGCCTCCACCATCTACTTGTGTACGTTCATAAGGAGATTACTGGAAATTTTCAAAATAAGACCAAGAGTAAAAACAAAGAGTAAAGACCAATAGTAAAGCGGAAAAAAATGGAAAGTTTACACGATGTAAAAGTAAAAAGAGATCAATGAAAACGTATCGATGGAAATGTTCAGAATACGAGATTACTCCTTAATGAGACTTCACTTATCATCTTTACACCAACAGTAGGTAATGTGAGATACGTACTGCTCCAGGGCATTATATCCTGGTCTGTGATGAAAGCGAGGCTTAGAAGCTCCGCCCACTTGAGCTGAAATAAAAACATCAAAAAAAACAAAGACAACAAAATGCTCAACTGTAAATTATTCAAAAAATAGTTTCCTTCAAGTTTTAACTTTGAAGCGTCTGCTATAAAATGACATGATGACTTGAATCATCATTTGAAACATAGCCACAAGCCGGAGCTGAACGCGAGAGAGAGAGAGGGAGAGCCATTTGAGCCACAAGTGGGTGCTGAACGTCAGAGAGAGCCATTTGAGCCACAAGCGGGTGTTGAACGCGAGAGAGAGCCATTTGAGCCACAAGTGGGTGTTGAACGCGAGAGAGAGAGCCATTTTAGCCACAAGCGGGTGCTGTACGCGAGAGAGAGCGAGCCATTTGAGCCTCAAGTGGGTGCTGAACGCGAGAGAGAGAGAGCCATTTGAGCCTCAAGTGGGTGCTGAACGCGAGAGAGCCATTTGAGCCACAAGTGGGTGCTGAACGCGAGAGAGAGAGAGCCATTTGAGCCACAAGTGGGTGCTGAACGCGAGAGAGAGAGCCATTTGAGCCTCAAGTGGGTGCTGAACGCGAGAGAGAGAGAGCCATTTGAGCCTCAAGTGGGTGCTGAACGCGAGAGAGCCATTTGAGCCTCAAGTGGGTGCTGAACGCGAGAGAGAGAGAGCCATTTGAGCCTCAAGTGGGTGCTGAACGCGAGAGAGCCATTTGAGCCTCAAGTGGGTGCTGAACGCGAGAGAGAGAGAGCCATTTGAGCCTCAAGTGGGTGCTGAACGCGAGAGAGCCATTTGAGCCTCAAGTGGGTGCTGAACGCGAGAGAGAGAGAGCCATTTGAGCCTCAAGTGGGTGCTGAACGCGAGAGAGCCATTTGAGCCTCAAGTGGGTGCTGAACGCGAGAGAGAGAGAGCCATTTGAGCCTCAAGTGGGTGCTGAATGCGAGAGAGAGAGAGCCATTTGAGCCTCAAGTGGGTGCTGAACGCGAGAGAGCCATTTGAGCCACAAGTGGGTGCTGAACGCGAGAGAGAGAGAGCTATTTGAGCCACAAGTGGGTGCTGAACGCGAGAGAGAGAGAGCCATTTGAGCCACAAGTGGGTGCTGAACGCGAGAGAGAGTGAGCCATTTGAGCCACAAGTGGGTGCTGAACGCGAGAGAGAGAGAGCCATTTGAGCCACAAGTGGGTGCTGAACGCGAGAGAGAGAGAGCCATTTGAGCCACAAGTGGGTGCTGAACGAGAGAGAGAGCCATTTGTGGGGCGGTGGGAGCTCTATGACTTTGCTGTTGAATAAACTGGATAGCGAAGTCGTTAGTGAACTTGACTCACGTTCAAAGGGTACAGGGTTCAATCCCCGGTAAAGCCAAAAAGAGATATGCGCCACCAAGTCTAAAAGATGCGCCACCAATAGTAAAATATATGCACCACCAAGTCTAAAAGATATGCGCCACCAAGTTTATAAGCCCACAGGAAGGACGTTTGAAATCACATCTGTTGATGTTTTGGTTCAGTTATGGCGTAGAAGATTCTTAAATCACATCCTCTCCCTCCCCCCTCCTCTAGGCACGATGCCCCGGGGAGGGGGGCCCGAGTCATCAATCTACTCCCTCTGCTAGCCCACTTGAAGAGTTACGTAGAACTTTAAAATCTAAAAAAAAAAATAAACCTAAAAAAAACAGAAACTTGTAATTTATTCATTGTTAGATCCACATTTACATTCCGTGTCATCGATTCTAAGCTTTTGTTAATTAAGACTTAACAAAAACACAGTAAAGGAAAAACATGCTTCCATCACTTGATTAGTTTTTTCCTTTGATTCTTTTTTATTTTTTGTTTTGAAAAAATAAAATTGGGGGCTAAGAAATTTAAAATTAAAAAAAGAAAAAAATGTTTGAAGCTAAGAGCAGAAAATGAATCGAAAACGAGGCTCACTTCTGCACAGAATTAATTCCCTTTATGTCTGTTCTGGAGATACATATATAGGCAAGTGAATTCATTTCTTGTACAGCTGACGCAGCAGGGTGTTATGGGAAATAAGACTCTTATTAGAATAGCTTCCCCTTTTCCTCACTGATACGTATAACAGCCATTGGGTTTGAACTTGCCCATCTTTCCATCAATTAGTTTGTCTTTTTATCCGTCTATGGTAGTGTTGTGAGCATACAATCCCTTCTTCATGCATTAAAGGTATATCTAACACTCACAGATGCTGCGCTAGACATTATTATCTCATGTCCTGGAGGGAATTTTGCCATGGACCGAACATGCCAAAGGGACGAACGTGCCTAGAGCCGAAAGTCTTTGCCTAGGGCAGAAAGTGTTTAATTAGGGCCTCTAAAACCTAAGAAGTGGGACAGATGGCCGAGTGGTGTAGATACTCGACTGTCAACCTGAGAGTCCTGGGTTCGATCCTCTGTGAGGCCCATGGAATTTTTCCAGGTGAAATTTGGTACAAAGTCGTCCCACAAGTCCACCCAGCTTTAAATGGGTACCTGACTTTAAGTTTGGGAAGTAAAGGCGAATGGGCGTTGTGCTAACCACACGATCCCTTCATATGCCGAGGTTATGGAAACCGAAGGATTCTACACTTCATCTGCCCCGATGGCCCGTTAGGGCTAAGGGAACTTTTTAAAATCTAAGAACGTCTCTGGCACCGCGTTTGGAGACACCTCTGAATACCTACCCACGTATACTGTATTCTATTTGCCTTTCAAACTTCTACTCAAATTCTGACGACCCGGAACTAGTACATTTTGTTGCCTCACATTCTATACTCTCCAGCTATAAACTAGGTCAAGTGAACAACATCTAATTTAAAACCTCTTCCCAAGTCTGAATTTTTTAAAACAGATTCAGGCAGAAACAATCTGATCCTTGGCATTTATTTATTTGCTGTTCGTTTAAATTTAGGGTTATTAAGTGCGACTTTTTTTTTATTTATTTTGATATTTTTGGACTACTAACATGTCCTAAGGCCGTTTGGAAATAGACAAGATAACTCTCCAAGTTCTTTAGATTAGCTGTTCAGACAAGAAAGGTAATTTGAGCTTTATAATCCTTGAAGAAATAAAATGTGTGTTTCAATCGGTTGATAATAGACTCAATTAGAAGATTATGTCTCTTTTCTGGCGTTGATTTTAACGGATTTTACCTTTGAAGTATAACAGAAGGTTCAAAGTTCAAAGTTATTGTTGATTGGGTAAACGATACATAATACAGGTTGGTAGTAATGTTGTAATTTAAATAAGTACTGGATTTGATACAAAATAATAATGACATCAGACACGTTCTAACGTTGTTTTCATTTATTTTTATTTTTTACTTTTGGAAAAAAAGGAGGGAGGGGGAGGGGCCTAGGCAGGTGAAGGGGGGGCTCTTGACAGGTTACACAGTTGGACCCCCTTTCAAAATAATTCGAAGCCTTGAAGCAAAAATGCTGTCGAGTCTAGGTAAAGGCCCCTTATATTTTATTTTTGATATATGAGGTTCTTCTTTCAGTGCCCAACTATTATATCCGGGGCCCCCTGAGATTTACCATCATTGCCTTTGCTTGTGGGTGTCAACATAAAAGACCCATAAGAACTGTTCTGGTGGCACGCAGTGAATCACCTACTCTGTACTGATGGTAGTGATGGTTGTGATTGTAGTGAATGTTGTGATGGTAGTGATGTTGTGATGGTAGTGATGGTAGTGAATGTTGTGATGGTAGTGATGGTTGTTATTGCTGTGATGGTAGTGATGGTAGTGATGTTGTGATGGTAGTGAATGTTGTGATGGTAGTGATGGTTGTGATGGTAGTGAATGTTGTGATGGTAGTGATGGTTGTGATGGTAGTGAATGTTGTGATGGTATTGATGGTTGTTATGGTTGTGATGGTAGTGATGGTAGTGATGGTTTGCGCTTCTGTCTGGAGCTCAAGAGTCTACGTTATGCTCTTTGCTGAGTCAATGGTATTCAACAGAATGTTTTTTTTTAATGGTACCCTACCAGAGGTGTGCGGATCTTGAAATTTAGCGTCCGCGTCCGTCCGCGGATTTCTATCAATGATCCGCGTCCGCGACCGCGTCCGCAGAATCTTACAACATTGGTTTCCAGTCAGTCCGCGCGTCCGCATTGCTGAAATTTAGCTGTTTAAATGACTTGAAATTTTTTATGGCAACGTTAAAGAAGATCCGCGTCAGTCCGCGAGTCCGCAACTTAACCATACGAAGCGTCCGCTGTCAGTCCGCGGATTCGGAAAAGTCTGCGGATCTGCGTCCGCAAGCGGACGCGTCCGCTGTCCGCTCATCTCTGTACCCTACATCTTTGTGCGTGTGTGTGTGTTAATCAAAGTGCATCAAGTAAGTTGTGGATGTATACATGGCCAATGCTAATGTTTATCTACACAAATAAAACAACCTGATGTCTATAACAGCCCAAAGTTTGCCTGAACAGAGTTACCTTTATAAAGTTGACAGGTGTTTTAGAGTTACAGGCCTTGATGACACCTCTCATGACATGTAATTACAGCAGGGGAAGATAAATCTTTATGCTCGGGGTGGCAGGGGGAGATAAATATTTATAGCCGGATGTGTGGAAACACAATTTAATAAGTAAAAGAACGAATGTGAATCCTCGCTAGGGATCTGTGCCTGTATGGAGGAGATGTATAGCAGACTATAGCACATAGACGGTTTTTGGAGTGCCATTCTTTCTTCCTTACCATAACCGATAGTGCAATGTCTAACCATGTAGGCACCACGGGAAACTTGGAAAAAAACTTTAACCAAGACCTGAACTATTCTGACCGAAGATTGAACCCGGGACCCTGAGGTCGTCAGTTGAGAGCACTTTACCACACGACCATCTGTGCCTCGCTAGAGATAACTCTATCCGACGATATTTTTATATAGATACAGATGTGCATAACATCTATAGATATGCAGATACTGCTCGACTGATGATAGATAATATAGATACTCAGATAAACGTGCAGATTGACTTTTGGATGTATGGATAAACATGAAGGATTAGTTCTGGCTTCTTCTTCCTCATTCTATTGATAATATATTAACTAATGATTATAGCCTGCACATGAAATATATTAAATGTATTGAATGATGTATAACAAGATGTCATTACTGTAACAATTGATTATTAATTCCCTACTGCTTTAAATCTGCGCACGGCATCAGCATTGGAGGAAATTGTTATAATAACCGTTATATTTAAAGTTATCTTCCCGTTGCTATATAACATCATCATATAGATAAATACACAATAATCTATTAATTAGATGTTTCATATATCTCAAACAATTTCAGTTCAATATAAAACAAAAATAAATACACATTTAACTGAAACATTTTTTGGCAGCCATCTCTGTTTTTTTTTACCTTCAGTATCCATCTAATTATGTGTTTAATGCCATCTCCTATATTTATGTTTAATCAATTTTTATTAAACTTCGTCCAGCAAACGCTTGAAATAACAGCCAGAGGTATTAGTCTGCCCTTTGCTCCAATTATTGTTGTTAGCCAGATATCAGCACAATATATGGGAACGTTGAAGGGAGAGATACACAAATACGTCGCGTACACTCAACCACTTTCATTAATTATCAGCTTATATTTACAAATCCTGTCGCGAGGGGGGGGAATAATTCCTTGTTTTTTTTCCTCTTAATTTTAACCCCCCCCCCCGCCCAACCACCGTTTCCTTTCCCCAAACTTATTTATCTCTGTCTGGAAGATGTCATAGCGATGTCATGTTGACATCAAGCCAGCTGAATGTCATATTAACGCTTCATTAGTTCGAGAAGATTGACAGTGTTACAGAGACGATGTTTATTGGGTAATTGCTGTCCAGGGGATTCCAGCTCACAGCGCCCCTCCCCCCCCCCCCTCTTCACTCCCTGCCTGACCGTCCATAATCGTCTGTTATTGCTTAAGTTCGTTTCATGTTTTTAAAAATGGTTTATTTCTCTAATAAGGAAATTTTTTTTGTCTAATTTGTTTCCTTCATCGCCTTATGTAAGGCTAAGTAAAAGAGATATGTCCAGAGGTCTTAAATCTTGACCACTGCTGCGCAATCCTTTCCTAGTTCATAGAGATTGGTCGATACTAACAATGATGTCTGTACCATAACCAGAACCGTGCTGATACATTAGTAAACCAACTAGAACCAGAGACCTGCTGATACATAAGTAAACCAACTAGAACCAGAGACCTGCTGATACATTAGTAAACCAACTAGAACCAGAGACCTGCTGATACATTAGTAAACCAACTAGAACCAGAGACCTGCTGATACATTTGTAAACCAATTAGAACCAGAGACCTGCTGATACATTAGTAAACCAATTAGAACCACAGGCATGCTGATACATTAGTAAACCAATTAGAACCACAGGCATGCTGATACATTAGTAAACCAATTAGAACCAGAGACCTGCTGATACATTAGTAAACCAATTAGAACCACAGCCATGTTGATACATTAGTAAACCAATTAGAACCAGAGACCTGCTGATACATTAGTAAACCAATTAGAACCACAGCCGTGTTGATACATTAGTAAACCAATTAGAATCGCCATTGCTAAATGGGCCCCTTCGAGTATTAATTGTATTAACTTGCCGGGCAATAAATCCAGGGCCCAGTTAGATCTGCACTGGTCGTAACTCAACAGGACACAATCTTTGTACATAAACTTACCAACACTAGTGTTTCTGGTAACACATGAACATACTAATTATTTATTGCACTAATGGTTCACAAATTAGGAAATACAACCAACTGGTCTGATTGTGAAATCTACCAGTCCTCTATCCAGGCGGACAACGTCCGTAAATGGACACCATTCAGATCTCATGGGTGAAAGGTCATAGTTCTCGTTCTTTGTAAAAAAAAAAGCTGGTCATCCATGTCACGGTCGAGTGGCTATCACGTCTGTCCACCTTCGGTGCCCCTTCTCTTAAACTAGAGTGGTGTTGGTGATAGTGGTGATGGTAATGGTTGGGGGGGGGTCGTCTTACACGTTAACATTACGGGGTACTTTATTAAAGAATTATTGTTGCATGAAATTAATTATCATTAATTATCGTAATTAATGTGCATCTTTGACCTGAATGTGTACTGTGTTCAGTTCATGTAACTCTTAACAGAAACCTGGAGTTTTGCCCCTTTATCCAGAGTTTTGATTCTATCAGTTTCGATTTAACAGACCAACTTTGTAACTACTTGATACATTATACTGTCTGTCTCTCCAATCCGTCTACATATCTGACCCGTCTATTCTTCGATCTGTCTGTAATTCTGTTATTTTGGCATACAATCTAATGAGCCCATGCATGAGTTAGATTATGCCAAATTTTACACTGTGTGATGTAAAACATAACTGCCTCTTGATTGGTCAAAATCTCCGTACATAATTGTTAGTCCTGCATTGAGATGAGTTGAAGAGATTCGAATCTTATAAAAATAATTTATTTTACATGGTTACAGAAATGTCGATGAGAAATCCCGGATTCCGATCTATATATTGATAATTTATGTATTCATACATTAATACTATTTTGCGTAACACTATTGTGTGTAGTTTGGCTTAATGACGTAATGACCATTCCACCAATGAGAATACACTGTATGTGCCTAAGTTATTAAACAAGAGGCGCAAATTCCTTTTTGACTTCTCCAATTTCTTCTCTTCCCATTTTGCTAGTCCAACTCATTTATTTCTTCCATTTTTAAAAAATCTGTGCTCAAATTTCACATTAGCCTACATTTTACTGCTTACATTTTACTACTTACATTTTAATACTTAAATTTTTTTAAAATCTCCTTGTTGTGATTTATTTGTAAACCTTAATCTCCGACCCACTCTGATGGCTTCGATTATGTGGTTCCTTCTTTGATATGATTACATAATCTTTTCTTTGATTATGTGGTTCCTTCTTTGATATGATTACATAATCTTTTCTTTGATTATGTGGTTCCTTCTTTGATATGATTACATAATCTTTTCTTTGATTATGTGGTTCCTTCTTTGATATGATTACATAATCTTTTCTTTGATTATGTGATTATGCCTCCCATCTCCCCTCTCCATCACCACAACTAATCACAAAAGTACATCTGACCTATTTTACCAACTGTGACACAGACTGACAGTTTATCTTGATATGACTTAATTAACCCAACGACCTACTTTGTGAAATATACCGGTTGATTTGTCAGTGTGTGTGCGTGAGTGCGTGTGTGGTGTTAGTGAAGAGAGGAATATTACTGACTCAGTGAATATTCTAGAGACTGACTAGGTGAATGTCCTAGAGACTGACTCAGTGAATGTTCTAGAGACTGACTCAGTGAATGTTCTAAAGACTGACTAGGTGAATGTCCTAGAGACTGACTCAGTAAATGTTCTAGAGACTGACTCAGTGAATGTTCTAGAGAATGTTCTAGAGACTGACTCAGTGAATGTTCTAGAGAGTGACTCAGTGAATGTTATAGAGACTTACTAGTTGAATGTCCTAGAGACTGACTCAGTGAATGTTCTAGAGACTGACTCAGTGAATGTTCTAGAGACTGACTCAGTAAATGTTCTAGAGACTGACTCAGTGAATGTTCTAGAGAGTGACTCAGTGAATGTTATAGAGACTGACTAGTTGAATGTCCTAGAGACTGACTAGGTGAATGTCCTAGAGACTGACTCAGTGAATGTTCTAGAGACTGACTCAGTGAATGTTCTAGAGACTGACTCAGTGAATGTTCTAGAGACTGACTCTGAATGTTCTAGAGACTGACGTTTGTTGTTAATCAGTATTTTGGATGACGTCAATCGTTTCAGGACATCAATGAACTTAAATCCACGTCTACAGATAAGTTCGTTACCTTGCAGTGTTTCTTTTTAGAAATATCTAATAACGATCTTTTTTGTTATCCGGCTTGTCTTTTCGTCGCTTTAGTCGGAACACACGTCCCTTATCCGGCCTCTGTTGTACTCATTCGATTGAATACTTATTTTAGTTTAAACAAATCAAAAAAACAACAAAGAAATTTGATATTGGATCTTTGATTTTTCTAAGTGCCTGAAAGTGTGAGATGTTACTCTCTTAGATCATATAAAAAACTTATGGGACAGTTTCCGTAGCGCCCTTTTTTTATCCCCACCATAGTTGATAGTGCAATTGCCTTGGAGGAACTACAGGGGACATGTTGTAGACAATCATGTCGACAGTTGAAAATCTACACCACTCGTCTACCGTTCCCACAAGAGGTTTAGGTTGAATGGGCATTGTGCGGCCCCAAAAATGTAACTGTAGTCTGTATTGTGAACGAAAACACCCCTATTGCTGGGCCCTCCTTATGCTCGCTGCCTGTAACGGTTTCTCTTATCCCTTAACCCACGGAGTCCGCCACTGATTAAAGAAAACATCACCACCACAATAGCAGCAACAAAAACATCACCACCACAATAGCAGCAACAAAAACATCACCACCACAATAGCAGCAACAAAAACATCACCACCACAATAGCAGCAACAAAAACATCACCACCACAATAACAGCAACAAAAACATCACCACCACAATAGCAGCAACAAAAACATTACCACCACCAACAGCAGCAACAAAAACATCCCCACCACAATAGCAGCAACAAAAACATCACCACCACCAACAGCAGCAACAAAAACATCACCACCACAATAGCAGCAACAGAAACATCACCACCACCAACAGCAGCAACAAAAACATCACCACCACCAACAGCAGCAACAAAAACATCACCACCACCAACAGCAGCAACAAAAACATCATCACCATCAACAGCAGCAAAACCAATCACATTCAAATTGTAGACAGCTTTAGAATAATTTCAATGGCAGGTAGTCATAGTGAAATAGTCTAGCCTCTATTCTATAGGATCACATCTTCCATTACATTCTAATTAAACTAATGACGTCATTGTATTGGATTGACAACTGAATTCACTCCCATCCTATCCGGATTTCACAAGCTAAGTTATAAAATTTATATAAAGAAGAAATAAAACTAACCACAATCTACTCCAATCCAATCAGTGAGGGCTTCATTATGGAACGTAACAATCATCCACCCACAACCTACTCCAGCAAAGATACTAACAATTATCCAACCACAATATACTCCAGTAACAATACTGACAATCATCCAACCAAAATCTACTCCAGTAACAATACAATCTACTTCTGTGACTATTCTAGCAGTCACCCTGCCACAATCTCCAGTCCAATCACTGAGTGCTTCATTATGAAACGTAACAATCATCAATACCACAATCTACTACTGGAGTTACTGTTATTGTTACTGGAACAATAATAACAATCATCCTGATACAATCTACTCCAGTCCAATCAATGAGTGCTTCATTATGGAACGTAACGAGATCCCAAACAGGGGAAATGACGTGGTATCCAGTGTCCAGTATCCACGGAGATTCACTTGACCATCTCTAATCACCTCATTGAAATAAAGGGCAGTAACCAGAGGAGACGAATGACCCACCCTGCCCCTCCAGCCCCCCCCCCGTATACCCCACCTTGACCAAATCAAACTGGTCATCGAAGACTGGACCAACACCCGGGCAACACAATTACAGCCGTCTGGAACTAAAGAATTGCTGTTAGAGTTACTTATCGGTGGGTCGTTCATTTCTTGACATTCCCAGGGTCTGATTAATGTTAGTATCTGGTCAATTGAAGGCTGGGCCCCAGGTCACCAGTCTGGATGTCATTAGATCCCCAGTTAAGGCCTGAAAAAAGAAAGGAGATAGTGTTGGTCATCTAAGTGCAGTGACCAGAAAAGAAAAAAAGACACAGGACATTGGCAGGCAGAGATAAGACAGATCAGTGGTCAGTGGTCATTATGTAAAATCAACATATAGCAGCCTATGTGTTTAAGCCCCTAACTACCTTAAAATGAATTTTATTTGTATGTCTGCATTCATTTATAAAAAAAAGTTCACTTAGTTCTAAAGGATCATCGGGGCTGATGAAATATAGATTTCATCTGTTTCTATAACCTCGGCATATGAAGGGATTGTGTGGTTAGCACAACGCCCAGCCGCCTTTACTTCCCAAACTTAAAGTCAGGTACCCAGTTAAAGCTTGGTGGACTTGAGGGACGACTTTGAAACAAATTTCACTTGGATAAAATTACCATGTTTCTCACCGAGGATCGAACCCAGGACTCTCAAGTCGAAGTCGAGTATCCACACCACTCGGCCATTTATAGATTGAGGCTAATAGTGCACTGGAATAAAAAGCAACATATTATGGTTTATTTTTTATGTCTTAAGTGTACAACGTTTCATCGCAAAATATTAAAATAAGTTCGTGAGAACATCTACTCATTACTGTTTACTGTGTACTGTTTGCAATGTACTGTGTACTGTTTACAATGCACTGTGTACTGTTTACAATGTGCTGTGTACTGTTTACAATGTGCTGTGTACTGTTTACAATGCACTGTGTACTGTTTACAATGTGCTGTGTACTGTTTACAATGCACTGTGTACTGTTTACAATGTGATGTGTACTGTTTACAATGTGCTGTGTACTGTTTACAATGTGCTGTGTACTATTTACAATGCACTGTGTACTGTTTACAATGTGTTGTGTACTTTTTACAATGCACTGTGTACTGTTTACAATGTGATGAGTACTGTTTACAATGCACTATGTACTGTTTACAACGTGCTGTGTACTGTTTACAATGTACTGTTTACTGTTTACATTGGGCTGTGTACTGTTTACAATGGGCTGTGTACTGTTTACAATGTATTGTGTACTGTTTACATTGTACTGTGTACTGTTTACAAAGGGATGTGTACTGTTTACAATGTACGGTGTACTGTTTACAATGTACTGTGTACTGTTTACAATGCACTGTGTACTTTTAAAATAATAATTCTGGACATAATTTAATATTTCATTAAACTTGTACAAGTTCCATCAACGAGCGACAGAATGAAGAGTGCAATTCCTATGTCACTGAAAGTGACAGAGTTAGCTTACCCTACCCTTCCTTTCCGGATTCGAACTTTTAGATCTGCACCTTGTAGATAGGTGCCCTAACCTACCGCTTCACATTCACCATAGAGTAGACTCAGCTGTTAACGACATGACCCGCTTTGCTTCAAGTCTGTATGTAAGATTCTCTTTCTAAACAAATTCCTGCACACAAATGTCAAATGTCATGAAGCAGAATTTAATAAACATTGAAGTATTCCTGACATTTTATTCAAATCTAAAGTGGCATTAAGTCTGGGTTACTTTAATGATCGAAATCTCTAAGCTGTCGACAACTTAGTTGGTTTATTACAGTTTGAGAACTACCGTTACCTAAAACTGAAATTCTGGTCACGTTTCTGGCTCCAAGGGGAGAAAACAAAGTTATGTATGTCGTTTTTTTTTCGTCATATTCCTAGCAGTGAATCTCAAATTTAGTTTCTCATTGGTCAGACCTCCGCCACTCATTTAGTAAAAATATATCATTCAGGTGAAAGTAAGAAGCTCACTACACACTAGCTTGTAATATTTCAGTTTAGCTCACCACACGCTAGCTTGTAATATTTCAGTTTAGCTCACCACACACTAGCTTGTAATATTTCATTTTAGCTCACCGCACACTAGCTTGTAATATTTCAATTTAGCTCACCACACACTAGCTTGTAATATTTCAGTTTAGCTCACCACACATTAGCTTGGAATGTTTCACTTTAGTACGATGCATAGATGCAATCAGAGACTTTATTAAACATATGGAAGCCATAGTCAAAAGTAATATTTTGAGAACATTCAATAAAGATATAGTGGAGAGCACCATGACAGCTACTTTAATGAGCTCTAGGCTAAAGGGCTCCAAACAAAAGGTACCTTTGAAGGAACCAGGTAAAGTGGTAAAGGTGTGTTTCTGGGCCCCAAGGATAAAACGATGCCTTATTCGCTGCTTGCATATATTGAGCCACTAAAGTTTTTTTGAAAATTAACAAATTGTAACTGTTAAATCATTTAGGCCCCGGGGCCCCTGACAAAAGATCAGATTGGGAGGCGGGACATAAGCAATGGGTGTTGCCCTGTATCTCCATCTAGTTCGTCTGTCCATTATAACGTCTTCACTTTACAATAGTAACAAAAAACAAACAAGATGAAACACATTTCGAGATTCACTGACCACAAGCCGTTGACCACAAGCCGTTGACTGTTTATCGACTACTTCATTATACGTGCATTATGTCTTTAAAATACTTTCTGTTTTAAAGAAAACCAATGTATAAGGAAATAGACTAGACATATACTAGACATAGTACATCAGTAAAATTAAAATCTACTTCTAAGTCAAAAGAATAAAAAAAAAAAAGAATGACAACCCAGTAAGTGAAAAGTCTTATAGCAATAACGTGTTAAGTTCAAATGGCACTCTAGTGCCTACTTCTCACTTGAACCAACGAGCCATTAAGTCAACACTCTTTCTACTTCCATTGCTACGTGACTGGAATGTTCCAGTAAAGCCACAATTCAGTTTTCGTGTACGTCTCCCCTTCCCCAACCACCCTTCTCCGTCGTTTTACAACATTATGTCCGCAGTACGTTGTGTCCACTACACTGACCAATTTAGCCACTCCACCCCCAAATCTGAGCTTCCATCCCCTTTTCTGTTTTTTTTCATAAGCTATTTTTTTTTAACTCTTAGTGGTCAATCTCTTGTCCGCTAGAGGTGGTGCTTCTATTTTGTTTCAGTTTTTTTTACTGGCTGTAGTCAAGGACGGTGTTTTAAGAAGATGAACACAGGGTTGTACAAACGAACTTGTGTTGTGTTCTAACTGTTCGACATGTAATTACACTTTCTAGAGTCATCACATTATGTGATCAGCTGGGATGGAGAATCATACAAACCGGGATGACGCACATCTACAGTCAGACTGCAAGGGACAAACAATGTGATATGTGCTTAATATTTGTTTAGAAAAGTGGTTCTGAAACTTGGTCACATACGAGACAGATTAACCTTCACATGACTTTCAATTAAACCTTCACATGATTGTTCATGAAACCTTCACACGATTGTCAATTAAACCTTCACATGATTTTCAATTAAACCTTCACATGATTTTCAATTAAACCTTCACATGATTGTCAATTAAACCTTCACATGATTGTCAATTAAACCTTCACATGATTGTCAATTAAACCTTCATATGATTGTCAATTAAACCTTCACATGCCGATCACTTAAACATTCACAAAATGTTCAGCTCAATGTTCATATATTGTCCAGCTAAACCTTCACAAAACGGTCAGTTAAACCTTCACACAACGATCAGTTCAACTTTAATAACGGCCAATTAAACCTTCACGAAACGATGAATCAAACTTGTACATTCTGATTCATACCAACTCACCTGACATACCCGGGTGATAATGAACGTCCTTACCATGAGTTTCTTACAACCCTAATTGTAACCACACACTCTACAATCATTCAGTGCTAATTGTAACCACACATTCTAGAATCATTTAGTGCTAATTGTAACCACACATTCTACAATCATTCAGTAATAATTGTAACCACACATTCTACAATCATTTAATGCTAATTGTAACCACACATTCTACAATCATCTAGTGCTAATTGTAACCACACATTCTACAATCATTTAATGCTAATTGTAACCAGACATTCTACAATCATCTAGTGCCCTAAAATAGAAGCAAGCACTGAACAAATTTCTACCATCGCTGTACATCGGGCGCTAACGACTATTGATTAAAAGTCTGTAGCCTGAAGCAAATTGGCACCCTCTATCGCCGCCCCTTGCCCCCAGCCCCTCCCTGTGACAGCCTGTATCTCATTAGCACCTGGACTTAGTACAAGGGACACGCAATGACGAGTTTGTGAATGAAGAGTGAGCACAATTAGTTAACAGTGTGTAACATAGTAGGTATATCAGTAGGTATATCAGTAGGTATATCAGTAAGTATATAAGTGTGTATGACTGTTTATTTTTGTATGGAGGTGTTACAAGTTCTCTTTTACTACGGACCCCAACCATTTTTTACAATTTGATTCTTTAACGGCCGTAACTTCTACTAAGGACACTTAAAAAAATGTTTGTTCCTTGGGGAAAGGGGGAGGGGGGAAGAGCTAAAAACTAAGAATGACTTTAGGGTTGGTCTTTGTATCTCTCTCTCTCTCTCTCTCTCTCTCTCTCTCTCTCTCTCTGTGTGTGTGTGTGTGTGTGTATGTATGCATGTTTACTATCGTTGTATCTGTGTGTGTTTGTGTGTCTCTATAAGTGTGTGTTTCCTTATGTGTCTGGGAGAATGCCACGTAATCAGCGTATGGCGCAGGTCACTGTAACCTCCGGATCGGACAGGGAAATTTAATTGGATCACTGCCATGCCTGGTCCCTTGTTTACTTACTAAATATTGAATGAAATGGGACGAGACCATGGACGACAAAGTCATGATCAGGTCAAACAATGGAGACCAGGAGTTGATACAAGATAAAAACTCTAACGAAAGGGTCTGACTTTTATAAGTCATATTGTGACTTTACAAGTCTTTTTTTTCGTTAAAAATTAATGACTGATTCAGATATGGGACATAAGGAGTGAGTGTTTTTTATACAAATAAATAAACAATAATATTTCACATTCATATCTCGTGTATATTTGATGTTGGTTGCTTCGATTCTGTTATGTATTTAAAATTCAGGTGACATAACTCTTTATAAATATTTTTAACCATAACAGACATGGCTGCATACCGAGAGCTCTACCCCCATTGCAATTATTATTCCCCCTTGTTGTAAACTTCTCTAAGACTTGTCCCTCCCCCCCCCCCCACAACCCCCTTCCTTTAAAAAAAAACTTAAAGTTCTCCTTAACACGCACACACACACAAACACAATTACACACACACACACGCACTCACACTTACACACTAACACACACGCACTCACACTTACTTACACACTCACACTTACACACTCACACTTACACACTCACACTTACACACTCACACTTACACACTCACACTTACACACTCACACTTACACACTCACACTTACACACTCACACTTACACACTCACACTTACACACTCACACTTACACACTCACACTTACACACTCACACTTACACACTCACACTTACACACTCACACTTACACACTCACACTTACACACTCACACTTACACACTCACACTTACACACTCACACTTACACACTCACACTTACACACTCACACTTACACACTCACACTTACACACTCACACTTACACACTCACACTTACACACTCACACTTACACACTCACACTTACACACTCACACTTACACACTCACACTTACACACTCACACTTACACACTCACACTTACACACTCACACTTACACACTCACACTTACACACTCACACTTACACACTCACACTTACACACTCACACTTACACACTCACACTTACACACTCACACTTACACACTCACACTTACACACTCACACTTACACACTCACACTTACTTACTCACACTTACACACTCACACTTACACACTCACACTTACACACTCACACTTACACACTCACACTTACACACTCACACTTACACACTCACACTTACACACTCACACTTACACACTCACACTTACACACTCACACTTACACACTCACACTTACACACTCACACTTACACACTCACACTTACACACTCACACTTACACACTCACACCTCACACACTCACACTTACACACTCACACTTACACACTCACACACTTACACACTCACACTTACACACTCACACTTACACACTCACACTTACACACTCACACTTACACACTCACACTTACACACACCATCTACCTCCGCCCTGCCCCCCCCCACCTACTCCCCATCAAACCTGTCAAAGTCAACGGCTGACGTGGACATTGTCCAGGGGAACCATCCCAGTTTGGACAAAAACAAATGTTCCAGATACAATGTGTTACGTCATAGAGTGTGTGTGTGATTGTCTGTGTGTGTGTGTCTGTGTGTCATAGTGTATGAGTCTTAGTGTGTATGGGCTAATGTGTATGTCCTAGTGTGTACGTCCTAGTGTGTATGTCCTAGTGTGTATGTCCTAGTGTGTATATACTAGTGTGTATGTCCTAGTGTGTATGTCTTAGTGTGTATGTCCTAGTGTGTATGCCCTAGTGTGTACGCCCTAGTGTGTACGCCCTAGTGTGTACGTCCTAGTGTGTATGCCCTAGTGTGTATGTCCTAGTGTGTACGCCCTAGTGTGTATGTGTCTGTGGGGTAATCTCTGTGCACTATGTTGATGAGGTTCAACAGGACACCATCATTTGATCTAATTAACACTTGAACCAATGATGTTAATGTTTCAAGTATTGAATATCATATTCGTAGCAGTGACGTCAACTAATAATTCTGAAATTTAATTTTTTTTGCGGTCACCGTGCAGCTCGTGATGTCACACTGGTCAGTTGTAATACACAAGATGACGTGTCTAGCTCCCACAACCACCACTCTTGACACAGACGGTTAGTTCTAAGGAGAGGGCGGCGGGGGGGGGGGAAGGCGTCTGCTGAACAATAAATGACTCAGCAAGATTACTCCCCCTTATCTTGACCGCTGGTCAGTGCACAGATCAGATAAATGAAACAAACGCCAGACACAGAAACTACCTGTAACGATGTCTGAATATAGGACAACGTGTTTATAGATATCAATACATCAATCAACAGATTTAAGTTTGTGAGACATGCAAGAGGGATAACTCCAGTTTTATTGTAAACGGTGTGTTGTAGCTGTATGTGTTCATCTCAGTTTATCTCCCATTGTTTTTCACAGCGACGTGAATCTAACTTTATTGTCAGTCGTCGGGTGTCTATATAGATTTTACTATTATACAGAACGAGCATCGTAAATTTCCATTGATTCCTACCGAAATCCGCCAAATTTTGTGTACTATTCTATTGTGTATCAATAGGTTTTGCTGCTACACTGCTACAAAGAAAATAACACAAAAGGCGGTCTTTTTTTTTTTGGTCTTTGGTAGAGTATGAAGTCTTTGTAAGGACGAGATGAAATCTC
Source organism: Bulinus truncatus (assembly GCA_021962125.1). NCBI lineage: Eukaryota > Metazoa > Mollusca > Gastropoda > Planorbidae > Bulinus > Bulinus truncatus. Next base: position 3,515,267 of record JAGDYQ010000090.1, on the reverse strand, counting down.
TTAGATCCTATAAACCACTAATGGGACGGTTTTTATGGTGCCCTTCTTTCATCCCCACCAAAGCAATGGCCATGGAGGCACCGCGGGAGATATATCGGGAACTTGAGCCAAGACCTGAAAAATTTCTTTTTATAGTCATTGGTAGAGGATCTTATAAATGGTGATGTACTTTGTGTATGATTGAAACTCTGTGTCTCAGTTTATTCCTATTGTATATGAAGAGATGAACCAAAATATCCAGAAAGGTCGAAGTTTTTTTTGAAAAAATTGTAATGGTCATAGTCTCTCGTCCCCCCTCCCCCAATACATATATATGTCTACACAGAGCTAGTAAGTACATAACAACTTAGTCATTCAATGGGACTGATGTTGTGAATTGGGGGTCGTTGTGAATATAACGGGTTCCAGTCCTACCGTACAGATTTCATCCTCGGTTGGTTTTTTGCACACTAGAAATTGACATACAAAAGTATTGCCAGATTCTTTTAACGAAAAGCCGAAAACTCTTTTAAAAAAAAACCTTCGAAAACCAGCCAAATTAGTTAAAGGGGGGAAAAAAGTGTCAAAATTTTGTTCTATTTTTAGAATTTGAGAATTCTTGTGATGTTTGGCTGTTGTATTTTGTTTTTGTATTGACGTCTGCTTAAAGAGTTGAAGTCGCAACAATTCGCCAAATGAGCTCAAATCCCACCATTCATCGAAAAAATACCGCCCAAACTTGTCAATCTGACAACTCTAAGATACAACATGATTGTACATCAGCTCAAAGTTACAACATGATTGTACATCAACTCTAAAATACAACATGATTGTACATCAACTCTAAGATACAACATGATTGTGCATCAACTCTAAAATACAACATGATTGTACATCAACTTTAAAATGCAATATGATTGTACATCAACTCTAAGATACAACATGATTGTACATCAACTTTAAAATACAACATGATTGTGCATCAACTCTAAGATACAACATGATTGTACATCAACTTTAAAATGCAATATGATTGTACATCAACTCTAAGATACAACATGATTGTACATCAACTTTAAAATACAACATGATTGTACATCAACTCTAAGATACAACATGATTGTACATCGACTCTAAGATACATCATGATTGTACATCAACTTTAAAATACAACATGATTGTACATCAACTCTAAGATATAACATGATTGTACATCAACTCTAAGATACAACATGATTGGACATCAACTTTAAAATACAACATGATTGTACATCAACTCTAAGATACAACATGATTGTACATCGACTCTAAGATACATCATGATTGTACATCAACTTTAAAATACAACATGATTGTACATTAACTCTAAGATACAACATGATTGTACATCAACTCTAAGATACAACATGATTGTACATCAGCTTTAAAAGATTTCCTACAACAAACATTGGCACTGTTATTGGTTTGTAACAGTACTCGTATCAGGTCGTTAATGATATAGAATGTTTGCTCTGTGCTAAGTTCATAAAGTTCATTAAGTGTAATTTGTCTGCATGGGGTAAGTAAGTCAAACGGTGAGTCTGTCAGTAATTCCACAAAGTTCTTGGATGACCTTCTTTGTATATAATTTCATTTATTACTATGTCCTTGGAAAGTACCAGCTCAGAAGAGCAGCTTCAGTGGACATTGTAATGTTTACAACCGGTAATCATGCTCGACCTTTGGTCTTTGACCTACATATGGATTTAAATATGTCGGTGTATTATTTAAACAACAAAAATTTGATGACCATTCAGTATTCTAGATCCCTCCCCCCCCACTCAACACTCACACACACCCATCACTCACACACACCCAACACTCACACACCCATCACTCACACACACCCAACACTCAAACACCCAACACTCACACACCCAACACTCACACACACCCAACACTCACACACACCCAACACTCACACACCCATCACTCACACACACCCATCACTCACACACACCCAACACTCACACACCCAATACTCACACACACCCAACACTCAAACACCCAACACTCACACACCCAACACTCACACACACCCAACACTCACACACACCCAACACTCACACACCCATCACTCACACACACCCATCACTCACACACACCCAACACTCACACACCCAACACTCACACACTCCCAACATTCACACACTCCCAACACTCACACACCCAACACTCACACACACCCAACACTCACACACCCAACACTCACACACCCAACACTCACACACACCCAACACTCACACACACCCAACACTCACACACACCCAACACTCACACACCCAACACTCACACACTCCCAACACTCACACACTCCCAACATTCACACACCCAACACTCACACACACTCAACACTCACACACACCCATCACTCACACACACCCATCACTCACACACACCCAACACTCACACACCCAACACTCACACACCCAACACTCACACACACCCAACACTCACACACCCAACACTCACACACACCCAACACTCACACACCCATCACTCACACACACCCATCACTCACACACACCCAACACTCACACACCCAACACTCACACACACCCAACACTCACACACACCCAACACTCACACACTCCCAACACTCACACACTCCCAACACTCACACACCCAACACTCACACACACCCAACACTCACACACACCCAACACTCACACACACCCAACACTCACACACCCAACACTCACACACCCAACACTCACACACACCCAACACTCACACACACCCAACACTCACACACCCAAAACTCACACACTCCCAACACTCACACACTCCCAACTTTCACACACCCAACACTCACACACACCCAACACTCACACACCCATCACTCACACACACCCAACACTCACACACACCCAACACTCACACACCCAACACTCACGCACACCCAACACTCACACACCCATCACTCACACACACCCAACACTCACACACCCATCACTCACACACACCCATCACTCACACCCATCACTCACACACACCCATCACTCACACACCCAACACTCACACACACCCAACACTCACACACCCAACATTCACACACACCCAACACTCACACACCCATCACTCACACACACCCATCACTCACACACACCCAACACTCACACACACCCAACACTCACACACCCCCAACACTCACACACCCCCAACACTCACACACCCAACACTCACACACACCCAACACTCACACACCCAACACTCACACACCCAACACTCACACACACCCAACACTCACACACCCAACACTCACACACACCCAACACTCACACACCCAACACTCACACACCCAACACTCACACACCCAACACTCACACACCCAACACTCACACACCCAACACTCACACACACCCAACACTCACACACTCCCAACACTCACACACCCAACACTCACACACCCAACACTCACACACACCCAACACTCACACACTCCCAACACTCACACACTCCCAACTTTCACACACCCAACACTCACACACACCCAACACTCACACACCCATCACTCACACACACCCAACACTCACACACACCCAACACTCACACACCCAACACTCACGCACACCCAACACTCACACACCCATCACTCACACACACCCAACCCTCACACACCCATCACTCACACACACCCATCACTCACACACACCCATCACTCACACACCCAACACTCACACACACCCAACACTCACACACCCAACACTCACACACACCCAACACTCACACACCCATCATTCACACACACCCATCACTCACACACACCCAACACTCACACACACCCAACACTCACACACCCAACACTCACACACACCCAACACTCACACACTCCCAACACTCACACACCTCCAACACTCACACACTCCCAACACTCACACACCCAACACTCACACACACCCAACACTCACACACCCAACACTCACACACCCAACACTCACACACCCAACACTCACACACACCCAACACTCACACACCCAACACTCACACACACCCAACACTCACACACCCAACACTCACACACCCAACACTCACACACCCAACACTCACACACCCAACACTCACACACCCAACACTCACACACTCCCAACACTCACACACTCCCAACATTCACACACCCAACACTCACACACCCAACACTCACACACACCCAACACTCACACACCAAACACTCAAACGCCATTCCATCCCCCGTTTTCTCTCCTCCCCCTCCATCCCCCGTACTGTCTCCCCTCCCCCTCCACACCTCCCCCTCACACACCCAACACTCACACACCCAACACTCACACACACCCAACACTCACACACACCCAACACTCACACACCCATCACTCACACACACCCATTACTCACACACACCCATCACTCACACACACCCAACACTCACACACCCAACACTCACACACACCCAACACTCACACACTCCCAACATTCACACACTCCCAACATTCACACACTCCCAACACTCACACACCCAACACTCACACACACCCAACACTCACACACCCAACACTCACACACCCAACACTCACACACACCCAACACTCACACACACCCAACACTCACACACCCAACACTCACACACTCCCAACACTCACACACTCCCAACATTCACACACCCAACACTCACACACACTCAACACTCACACACACCCATCACTCACACACACCCAACACTCACACACCCATCACTCACACACACCCATCACTCACACACACCCAACACTCACACACCCAACACTCACACACCCAACACTCACACACACCCAACACTCACACACCCAACACTCACACACACCCAACACTCACACACCCATCACTCACACACACCCATCACTCACACACACCCAATACTCACACACCCAACACTCACACACACCCAACACTCACACACCCAACACTCATACACTCCCAACACTCACACACTCCCAACATTCACACACTCCCAACACTCACACATCCAACACTCACACACACCCAACACTCACACACACCCAACACTCACACACACCCAACACTCACACACCCAACACTCACACACACCCAACACTCACACACACCCAACACTCACACACCCAACACTCACACACTCCCAACACTCACACACTCCCAACTTTCACACACCCAACACTCACACACACCCAACACTCACACACCCATCACTCACACACACCCAACACTCACACACACCCAACACTCACACACCCAACACTCACGCACACCCAACACTCACACACCCATCACTCACACACACCCAACACTCACACACCCATCACTCACACACACCCATCACTCACACACCCAACACTCACACACACCCAACACTCACACACCCAACACTCACACACACCCAACACTCACACACCCATCACTCACACACACCCATCACTCACACACACCCAACACTCACACACCCAACACTCACACACCCAACACTCACACACACCCAACACTCACACACTCCCAACACTCACACACTCCCAACACTCACACACTCCCAACACTCACACACCCAACACTCACACACACCCAACACTCACACACCCAACACTCACACACCCAACACTCACACACCCAACACTCACACACACCCAACACTCACACACCCAACACTCACACACACCCAACACTCACACACCCAACACTCACACACCCAACACTCACACACCCAACACTCACACACCCAACACTCACACACCCAACACTCACACACTCCCAACACTCACACACTCCCAACATTCACACACCCAACACTCACACACCCAACACTCACACACACCCAACACTCACACACCATTCCATCCCCCGTTCTGTCTCCTCCCCGTCCATCCCCCGTACTGTCTCCCCTCCCCCTCCATCTCACATTCCACCGAAAAGAAACCCTTCCCCAAATGGCCATTAGAGTAATTTGGGCCAGCGAAGACCTGGTCGTGTAGACACATCTATAGCTCATGTGTGTGTGTGTGTGTGCGTTCATCACGTGACTGCACTGACCCTAATGACAGCCTGGAGAACGGCCACTGCGATGCCTAGACGACGACATTGGGGAAGGAAGCAGGGGTGGGGAGTTGGTGTAGGGAGTAAAGAAACAGTTTATTGTCTGAGTTCTGGTTGAGCCCTGGAGAAACATTTCCCCCAATCGTCCCTGACTAACCACTTTCTGCACTTGAGTTAAAATACGTTTCTGTTGTATCTCGCCTGGAACTATATGTTTGTGTGCAGTTTTTCTGTTGTATCTCGACTGGAACTATATGTATGTGTGCAGTTTTTCTGTTGTATCTCGACTGGAACTATATGTTTGTGTGCAGTTTTTCTGTTGTATCTCGACTGGAACTATATGTATGTGTGCAGTTTTTCTGTTGTATCTCGCCTGGAACTATATGTTTGTGTGCAGTTTTTCTGTTGTATCTCGACTGGAACTATATGTATGTGTGCAGTTTTTCTGTTGTATCTCGTCTGGAACTATATGTATGTGTGACCTTTCGTTAGTCTACATGACTGATTTGTGAATCGGTCACTGATCTATAGAAATGATATACAGGTCAGTTATAAGATACAAACCTTTCGCTGTTTATCTTGCGCATTGTTCCAGGCTGCCATTGATAAAATCAGGACCGTTTCAAGTTCTGAGGCAGCTCCTCACACTTCCTGTCCACATGTCTATACTGCGCATAAAAAAATAAGAGACTGTTGATAGATTGTAAAAACAAAATATCTCGTTTGAGGTTTTTTTTGTGTGTAGTTTGCGATTGTAACCCCTGTGATTGTAATCCCCTGATTGTAGCTTCGATCAATACACTCTGTGTCCAATTATATCGAAACCACGTGACAGTCATCTTAAAGTTTCCAGTTAAAAACGTAACTTTTGATTTGTTTTTAATTGCGTCTTCTGTCTGTTTAGGTCTGTGTTGACCTCTGACCTATTGCTGGATAAAGGGCGGAGAAGATTTCATAGGTGACATTAGGATTTGTCAAGATGTCCCCAGATCGAAAATGTAAATAAAACAGAGACATTCTGTGTAATGTTTGCTAATGTATGTTGTTTCAATGGAGGGAGGGGGAGATAATTCTGAAAACATTGGCACCTACACACTCACACACACACAAACACACAATTGTATAGTGTAACAGATTTCTAAATTTCGTCTCTCCTTAAAGAAGAAAAAAATGGAAAACAATTGACATATCTGAAAGATTTATGCGCATATATATATATATATATATGTGTGTGTGTGTGTGTGTGTGTGTAGTATACAATAGCATACATAATAGCATACACTTTTGTATGTCTATATAAATAATTGCATACATGTAGAACGCATGCACTCGAATACATATAAACTGATAGATTGGTCGACTGGTACATCGATTAGTTGATTTTATCAGCCGTTTTATTTATGGTTTCCTTTCACTGTTAGAACAAAGATTTAAACATACAAAAGATGGATGGATAAAATAATAGATGGGGGGGGGGGTGGAATAGCAAATGGCTAGATAGATGGACCGATTGACCGATGAATTGATAGATGGATACATTGATTGACCGAACAGTTGATAGATGGATACATTGATTGACCGATGAATTGATAGATGGATACATTGATTGACCGAACAGTTGATAGATGGATACATTGATTGACCGATGAATTGATAGATTGATACATTGATTGACCGATTAGTTGATAGATGGATACATTGACTGACCAAACAGTTGATAGATGGATACATTGATTGACCGAAGAGTTGATAGATGGATATCTAGACGTGTTTGAATTTCCAGATGACATGCTGGATATATTGATGCGTACATTAACAACTCTATATTCCATTTTATCCTATGCACTAATTCATTTCGCACCTGTACACCTCAGATGAAAAGTTAAATGTTATTTTTTTCAGTAAACAAAATCTGTCTGACCCCCGGGTCAGTCTTTGACCTACTGGTAGTGGTTAAAAAAAAACGGCTTTCAGACACAGGCCATGAAATCTATTTTTAGCTTCACCTCCGCCCCCAGGGCAAGCTGCCTACTTTCTTGTTTTTTTTCCCTGTCACTCCTGCTTTCTGTCACTCTTGCTTTCTGTCACTCCTGCTTTCTGTCACTCTTGCTTTCTGTCACTCATTCCACTGTCTGGTGTATGTTAAAGCGAAACCAGAAGCCACGCCTTCATAATAAACTGAGATAATTAGAGTCTATCTGTTTACAAGATTCTCGGAGGGTCTATCTGTATACAAAATACTCGGAGAGTCTATCTGTATACAAGATACTCTGAGAGTCTATCTGTATACAAGATACTCTGAGAGTCTATCTGTATACAAGATACTCTGAGAGTCTATCTGTATACAAGATACTCGGAGAGTCTATCTGTATACAAGATACTCGGAGAGTCTATCTGTATACAAGATACTCGGAGATTCTATCTGTATACATGTAAAAGTGTTCCATTAAAAAATACTCGATATATCAGTAGACTGTCGACATTTTTAGTCAAATAAAAATAAAAAACACCCAATACAATAAATAAAATCATCATTCATTTCATGACCTAAATATGCAATCGGACTTAAAACCAAATGAACATTGTTTCTCAGTGTCGAACAATGTCATGGTCACATACAATGTGAAAACCACGTACAATATGAAAGCCACGTACAATGTGAAGGTTACATACAATGTGAAGGCCACGTACAATGTGAAAGCCAGGTTCAATGTGAAGGTCACGTACAATGTGAAGGCCAGGTTCAATGTGAAGGTCACGTACAATGTGAAGGTCGCGTACAATGTGAAGGCCACGTACAATGTGAAGGTCACGTACAATGTGAAGGTCACGTACAATGAGAAGGCCACATACAATGTGAAGGTCATGTACAATATGAAAGCCACGTACAATGTGAAGGTCACGTACAATGTGAAGTCCACGTACAATGTGAAGGTCACGTGCAATGTGAAAGCCCCGTACAATGTAAAGGTCACGTACAATGTGAAGGTCACGTACAATTTTAAGGTCACGTACAATATGAAAGCCACGTACAATGAGAAGGCCACATACAATGTGAAGGCCAGGTTTAAGTGTATAACTTCTGTCAAGTTTCGTTGTTCTCACTATCAATTTTCTGTCAACAAAAAACAAAAAATCAAATTCCATCCTTGTATTTATTTGTGTATCTCCGTCAAACAACCAAATTATCTACGTCACAAACAAATGGCTGAAGATTAGAAATATTACAAATAGAGAAACTTTGTTAATAATCATGTACCTTCTAGAAGTCTAAATACAAAAAAAACTCAAATAAGTCAAAGTTCCGAACTTGGATTTTAAAAAAAGTACACCTGACCTAGTTAAAAACTAAATTTCATGAATCAATTATGTGGGTTTTAGATCTATCCGAGAAAAGTAATTTTATTTTTTTGAAAGAAAGTTACAAAGACACAAAAGGAAATAATATTTCAGGGGTTAACATTGGTTACGGACATTAAGACGTTACAACAAAGGATGAGATGTAACCTGTTTTGATTTGGTGTACAATAGACACAGAAATAGCCTGACCTGCCCAATCTCGCTATTGATTTCTATAACTCATTGTTAGAATATGACAAGGATCTTACAGTGCACTGTAGATAGAGTGATTCCTTCACTGATGGACGGAAGATTCATCAATTGTGCTGAGATTCTTTCTTGTCTTGTCTTTCTGGGGGATGGGGTGGTTGTCATCTTGTTTCTGTCTCTGAGTCTTTCTTTCTGTTAGCGTAATCTGTCTCTGAGTCTTTCTTTCTGTTAGCGTAATCTGTCTCTGAGTCTTTCTTTCTGTTAGCGTAATCTGTCTCTGAGTCTTTCTTTCTGTTAGCGTAATCTGTCTCTGAGTCTTTCTTTCTGTTAGCGTAATCTGTCTCTGAGTCTTTCTTTCTGTTAGCGTAATCTGTCTCTGAGTCTTTCTTTCTGTTAGCGTAATCTGTCTCTGTCTGTATGCATGACCGTCCTATCCTCCCTTCACACAGTAAGAGCAAATGTACCGTAGTTACTGTCTAGCTGGATGCCATAATTAGACCTTCAGATGTCAAAGTGACCTATCTATAGCTCACTCTTTGTGTATCTTGTATGTATTAATGTGCCAGTAGATCTGACACAACCACTATATCAGTATTTTTATCAGTATCTATCTATCTATTTATCTATCTATCTATAGTTGTATAACAATCAACAGTTTCGTCTGATCTTGTTATGTCTGTCAATTATCAATCGAAATGTTGTCCTAGTTCACACACACTCACACACACACACACTCACACACCCACTAAGAGACCTCTCCATCAAGACAGCATGTCTTCCATAGTGTTCGTTTGATGGTGTCAGGATTTATTCAAACCCAATTGACTGTGTGAGGGATCAGAAATAAGCACAGTTAGGCGAAGGTCAAGAAATGTTTCCATTTCAACACTGGACATCAAGGTCACTCATACACTCACATAAAGACTTAACTTGGACACAGTCATTCAGTGACCAAGATGTATTCGATTTTTTTCCGCCTGACTAATTGTCAGTATTTCATGTCCATCTCCAATTTTAGTTCCGTTATTTGTATATTATTGTGATTATATTTAACGAATACAACCGGTTGTCCACATATGATGGATACAGCTTGTTAGAAATATAACGAGAGGTCCTTGGAATATACAGCGAGATTGTTTGGACAACAATAAAGGATGAAAAGATAGACAGAAAGTACCAGTAAACATAGCAATCTCAGCGAAAACAGAACAAAACCGAACGACAAAAAATTGGGAAGAGAAGTGGGGGGGGGGGGGAAGATTGAGTGAGGGAAAGACAAAACGATAAGTAGGCTTGTGTGAGAGTGGAAAGATGGTCGGAAGAAA
>JAGDYQ010000090.1:3474378-3499378 GCA_021962125.1 Bulinus truncatus | reverse complement strand
CATGGATATAGCGAAGAAACTATATGCTGTAGCCCAGATGATGGATATGGATACAGCAAGGACATTGAATGCTGCATCCTAGATAGATTAAGAGAGAGATAAACCAAGGCTATCTCATCTATGGATACAGCAAGGACATTGAATACTGCATCCTAGATGGATGAAGCGAGGGATAAGCCACGGCTATCTCATCTCTCTTTGATGAGATGAACAGTGAGGTATTGTGCAGGATCCAACAGTGTCAGGAGGAGATAACCCCTGTCTTATTCCCTATCTGTGACGTTAATACCTTATGTCACCAGCAGTCGTTTCCCCCTGTCCAGCTCAGCTGCGAGTGAAACTGATCTATCCACATTATTCAATCAATGGGCTAGTCGTTTGATTTCGCCACCGGCTACTAATTACAATTTTTACTAATTACTAATTACATTTTACATTCATTCATGCCAATAAACACGAAAAAACAGCCCAAAATGATTAAGAACCTTTCCATGATTCTTTTGTTTACATACAACTAATTATGTTTACTGTGATCTAGAAAAGGGGTTGTACAAAATACATTTCTAAGAATTAAAGCCGATACCACGTCCATCTCGCCTCCCCTGACCGTATAAATCAACTAAATCACCAATGATGACTTGTTCTCAATGTAATTATTTTAGACTCAAATGCGACCGGTTGTGGTCTGGACATATCTTTATCCCAAGGCTAATCGATGATTTCTTTTATTGATTATTGCTGGTCTGTTCATGATTTAACTAAGTCAAATCTGTTAACTTTTGCCTCAACCAATTATTTAATTGTCGGTTTTTATTAAACAATTGTTTTGTATTTTAAGTTGCATATTTGTGTATTATATTGAACTTATCTAGACTGGATTTGTATTGAACTAAGATGTATGTAAATTTTTTTGTGAACCTATCTAGACTGTATTTGTATTGAACTAAGATGTTTGTATATATTTGCGAACCTATCTAGACTGTATTTGTATTGAACTAAGATGTATGTATATATTTGTGAAGCTATCTAGACTGTATGTGTATGGACCTAATAACTTAATAGTGTTGTTGTATTTCTTCTATTTCAGTACATCGGTACTCTGGACGTACCACGACCCAGCAGCCGAGTGGAAATAGTGGCCGCCATGAGAAGGATCAGGGTGAGTACGTTTATATATATGTGTGTGTGTGTGTGTGTGTGTGTGTGTGTGTGTGTGTGTGTGTGTGTGTGAATACCGGGAGTGGTCTCGCTATATGATAATTATCTCCCCCCCCCCACTGTTAAAAAAAAAGACTGACTCCACCTCTCCCAGGGGAATATACGATCAGAAGCAAACATTGGCGTTGCCTCATCAACCCCTGGGGTGTGGGAGAGTAGTCATTGTTGGCGCATCGGCTCTGAGCCCTGCCTGAGTGGTGCAGGGGTAGGGTGTCGAGCCTGATCAACGGCACTGACTTGTCCATCGCCAGTGTGAGGACCACTTTGGTCAAAAATGTAGACATGTTACCACTACAGTACAGTACAGTACAGTACACTACAGTACACTACAGTACACTACACTTCAGTACACTACACTATACTACAGTACAGTACACTATACTACAGTACAGTACAGTACACTACACTACACTATACTACAGTACAGTACACTATACTACAGTACAGTACACTACACTACAGTACAGTACACTACACTACACTACAAAAGACTGTCTCAATTGAGATTCTACCCTCATTATAGCGTCTTCCCGTGACACCCCCCCCCCCTTTCAGTACTCACTGAAATATTGTTTGACACATTTCAATGAACTCCTTGTTATATTCACAATTGTCGTTCAGTAGGATACAAAATTTGGCGGGGAAGATGGGGGGGGGGTCGGGTCATGACCTTAAGGGTTGTGGGTCGCCGCTTGTTTCATATTATCAGAATAATTAACTTCATTATGAGGTAGAAGCAGGGGTTTTTTTGCTCAATAAGAGGTGGTGGGTCTCTTCAATAAGAGGTGGTGGGTCTCTTCAATAAGAGGTGGTGGGTCTCTGAAGTTTTTAACATTTTACCAAATGAAGAAAACTATAAGAGGTGCCGGGTTGCATTTTAGAGGTGCCGGATCGCAGATCCGGCGCGCTACATGGCAAAAAAACCCTGGGTAGAAGAAAATATAAGTTCTTGTTTCAAAATTTAAGCAGCATAAATATAGACTCCCACTCCCCCAGCATCAATGGCAGTGAAATCAATTTCTTTCATCTTGTTAATGAAATAAACAAGTAAACACAAAATTAAATAGAATAAAAGAAATATTAATAAATGTTTCTATATTGTCTATCGTAATATTATTAACAAATGGCATGAATTCATTGTAAATGTATTCCAACATTCTATAATTACAAGCTAGAATCATGCTATTATCAACAGTAATAATTTTCTCCATGGAAACTAAAACAGTTTTTCATTATTTAATGAAGTCGAAACACCACATTTATTTATTTCGTTAGCATGAATTCCCTGGTATCAATTTTTATTTTATCCAAAAGGAAAAAAAAAATAGGGCAAAATGGAAGGGGGGTAAATGGAATAAACGAATTTAGCAATTACTGAGATTAGAGAGTATGTGAATTCAGTTTAAACAAAATCGATGACGTCATGGTCATACGTGACCGGAGGAATAAATGAAAATTAAATATGTTATTGAGCTGGGTTAGAGATTGTGTGTGCTATTTTTATATCGTCTAGTGTATAAGAGAAAAATTGTACTTAGTTAATTGTTTATGGGACATTGGAAAACGTATGCCTTAGAAATCGGCTAAACTCATGTATTTAGTTTTTATCCCGTTGGTTTCACTTGCAATGTAACTTTCTTTAACTTTGAATTTTCAACCCTTTCAAAAATATTATTAGTTATTTGTAGAAATGTCCATTTTATTTAGAAAGTATTACTTGGTGACACTTGTCTCACAATTTTAGATTTTAAACCTCAAAATCAGAATACATTACACATGAATATTTTCGGCTTGCTTTTGAAAAATGAAAATTCAACAGTTTTCTGAGCAGATGAGAAATTGAAATTTTCTACGTTGTAATGAAACTTCACACGTGACAAAACATTAATAACTATAGTTCGATCTGTCCATGACATTCTTTGCTTGACCTTGACCTCATTTCTCTCTGCCCCACACTGAAACATTGCCACACACACACACACACACGCACAAACACACAGAAGAGTTTGAACTTTAACGATGCCAGACGTCATCATGCTCACGTGATCATACGTGGTCCAATGAACATCACGTGATCATACGTGGTCCAGTGAACATCACGTGATCATACGTGGTCCAATGAACATCTCGATCATTTACAAAAATATATAATCAAAGAAATGAGATGTCCCCCCCCGGGCCTGACAAAGTGAGACTCTCTGGTTTGTGGGGGACACGAATATTCTGGAACACTGGAGTAGCTAAGGGCTGATTGATCATGGCCAGATTTCAAGCCGTGTGTCCAGCTGTGACTGATGTCCAAACTGGCCATAAGTTCAATATTTTTTTTTTTAATTCTAGTTTCAAAGAATTTTAGTTGTATGGAAATTATCGCCAATATTGAAATTGAGATAGAGAGACCTAGGAAAAGGGAGAGGGAAGGAATATTTTGATAAAATCTGAAATATATTTTAGCTTTATGTCATCATGAGCCAGCCATACAGACATATCATAGCCTTCATGTCATCTGGAGCCAGCCATACAACCATATCTTAGCCTTCTCATGTCATCACGAGCCAGCCATACAGACATAGCATAGCCTTCTCGTGTCATCTGAAGCCAGCCATACAGCCATAACTTAGCCTTCTCATGTTATCTGGAGCCAGCCATGCAGGCATAAATTAGCCTTCTCATGTCATCATGCAACATACTTTTTCATTCTAAATTTAGATTAGTTGTATTCAAAGTGTGGTTTGTAGAGGATCACCTAATGTTTTAAATAATTATTTCATCTAGAATATATATATATATATATATATATATATATATATATATATATATATATATATATATATATACAATTAAGTATAAAATTTCTTTCTCTACGTTGTGTCGCAGAAAACTGCGCATGTTTCTTGGTGGGTGAGTCTTCAAAGTTTGAGAATCTCTTGTCTAAATACATCACGGAACATCAGCGTCAGGAGAACCTAAGACTATCAGCACATAGTCAGTACGTGCTGTGCCATAAATGGGCCCCCTAGGATGCCCCGACATTGACTGAATGTACGTTATGTGACCCCCCTCACTTAATACATATAGCCCATCTATTAACTGACCCACCAGTCTGTCCCCCCCCGTCCTAGAGTCGCCATTCCAACTTCACTTTCCCCACAACGTGGACAGAAATAAATCGCCTGATGTCATACCCAACCCTTTTCTCGGTCTAATCACGTGATGTGATCAGTGATACTGGCCAATCGTTTGGCCGAAACAAATGTCATGATAAATAAATAGAACAGAAAAACACCCCCCTCCCCAACCCTCTGGCAGCGAATAGCTCATTTAATCTCCTTCCCCTACGGCGCCTATCTGAATTACATTTTTGTTTTGAATAGCTGGTCACAATTTAACCTTCCTTCTAACCTGTTCCTTGCTTCGTTGTACCTTGAACCCTGTCATATACAATTGATGAAAAAAATGAAAATAAAATGAAATGAGATGCAGTGCTGGAAGTTCATTTCATGTAACCTACTTTAAGTTTTCTCTCAAATTCCTATTTCTGTTTGTGGAGAAATAATATAGCCTAAGCTTGATGACGCAATTCGGTAGGCTGCGCCCACCGCAGTAGCTATGGCGTCATTCCGCCTTCTTGTGTTGTAGTTTATTATAGATTTTAGTGTATACGTCCTTTGTACCTAATGACGTATGTTAGACGACAGTTGGGAGCGCATGCTCTGTTTTATAGTTAGTCGAGCTCTGGGCATCATAGGATGCGGATGTCTGTATTAGTAGAGTCTAGCTTTGGGCATCGATGTAGATGGATGCATGTTTACAGTTTGCTATTGTACTCCTCCTGAATTTACCTTTATGTCAGTTTATGTTCAAGAATTAAATGATTGTTTGATGTTACTTCACTGGAATTAACTTCGTGATTTGTGTTGTCTGAATTATTACACCTTCTACAAGTATCTTCATTATAAGGACCCGTAACATATATTTGGCACCTCCGACGGAGTAGGCTACTCAATAGTATTTGGAGTACGTAACACTGTTCCATAATTCAAGAATTGTTTCCAAAACACCTTATCTGTAACAATGCAATATTTCTGATTCCTCTGGAACGAAATATTTTTCAAACGGCTGAATCTTCAGGTCGCGGTAGGTTGATGCCATGATTGTATAGAGCTTAGCTGGACTGTAAATCGATAATTGGGACAGCTTATTGATAGGAGATGACGGGGCTAAGGGTCAGACGGTCAGGGACAATGGACAGGGTCCAGTAAAGTGACAAAAAGTGGTCAGGTCGAGTGACAGATGGCATAATGAATTCAGACCCGGTTGTCAGTATGTCCTGGCCAGGTGATCGAGAATGCAGAAAGATAGAGACACATGGAGACGCATGGAGACACATCTGGCATGGAGAGACATCTGGACATTTACAACTGGTTTAAGGATTTGGTCAAGTGGTGGACAGTGTAGCCGCCAGAAATTCTTGGGCCTCTGACAAACTCTGACATCTGGCGGCCTTGACAAACTGACATCTGGCGGCCTTGACAAACTGTGACCCGTGACAAACTGTGACAGTTGGGGCTTGTGACATACTGTGACATTTGGGGCCCGTGCCATAGTTTGGATACAGGCACACCATGACAAACTGTGACAATTAAGGCCCTGACTAACTGTGACAATTGGTACCCGCGACATACTGCAACAATTGGGGCCCGTGACATACTGTGACTATTGGGTCCCATGACATACTGTGACAATTCGGTCCCGTGACATACTGTGACAACTGGGACCCGGGACAAACTGTGACAATTGGGACCCTTGACATACTGTGACAATTGGGACCCGTGACATACTGTGACCATTGGGGCCCGTGACATACTGTGACCATTGGGGTCCGTGACAAACTGTGACAATTGGTACCCGCGACATACTGCAACAATTGGGGCCCGTGACATACTGTGACTATTGGGTCCCATGACATACTGTGACAATTCGGTCCCGTGACATACTGTGACAACTGGGACCCGGGACAAACTGTGACAATTGGTACCCGCGACATACTGCAACAATTGGGGCCCGTGACATACTGTGACTATTGGGTCCCATGACATACTGTGACAATTCGGTCCCGTGACATACTGTGACAACTGGGACCCGGGACAAACTGTGACAATTGGGACCCTTGACATACTGTGACAATTGGGACCCGTGACATACTGTGACCATTGGGGCCCGTGACATACTGTGACCATTGGGGTCCGTGACAAACTGTGACAATTGGGACCCGTGACATACTGTGACCATTGGGGCCCGTGACATACTGTGACCATTGGGGCCCGTGACATTCTGTGACCATTGGGGTCCGTGACAAACTGTGACAATTGGGGCCGTGACATACTGTGACAATTGGGGCCCGTGACAACCGGCACCCTTCTCCTCCCGAAACATAAATTAGTAATAATAACTATAAATATCTTAAGCTATAACTCCCCGTCCCTGAAGCGAGGCGGCTGTAGGTGGATGAATTATTGGATGACAGATTGTCATGCAGATGACAGGCGAAATCATGCAGATGACATGTGAAGACATGCAGATGACAAGTGAAGTCTTGCAGATGATACATATTTACCTTGATGATAATATGTCTGCATCTCCGTTCCTCGCTTATCTTTGTTTAGTTTTGTTTTGGACATTTGATTTAATAAAAAAAATCGGTTTGTTGGTAGCGAGGTTTGATTGACGGTAGGTCACTTATTGATTTGATTGTCAGCCTCATATATACTAGGGGATGGAACTAGATCTTTGCAATCCTAATGTTACAGTGTTGGCCAATAAATTCAATATAGAATCCGGTAAACTCGCTTGATGAAGTATTATGAAACTATACATCTTAAACTTTGTTGTGTTAATGTTGTGTTTTTATGTTGATTCTGCAGTCGGGGTATATTGACTTAACAGAAGAATAGATCTGTTTAGAATTAGTATTTAACGTAATGCAAAGTACATCTCAAAACCTTGTGCACTCACAATGCGAGACGCTGCTGCGCACAATACACTGCTCACTATACACTGTTCACAATATACTGCGCACTATACACTGCTCTCAGTACACTGCTCACAATACACTGCTCACAATATACTGCACACTATACACTGCTCACTATATACTACTCACAATACACTGCTCACTATACACTGCCCACAATACACTGCCCACAATACACTGCTCACAGTGTTTACACTGCTCCTATACACTGCTCACAATACATTGCTCACAATACACCGCTCACAATACACTGCTCAAAATACACTGCTCACAATACACTGCTCAAAATACACTGCTCACAATACACTGCTAACCATGCACTGCTATCAATAATTTAGTACAAGACACTGCTCATCATATAATGCTCTGTAGACCCTGCTCACAATACACTGCTCACTATACACTGCTCACAATACACTGCTCACAGTGTTTATACTGCTCAAAATACACTGCTCACAATACACTGCCCACAATAAGCTGCCCACAATACACTGCTCACAGTGTTTACACTGCTCACAATACACTGCTCGCAATATACTGCTCACAATACACTGCTCACAATACACTGCTAACCACGCACTGCTATCAATAATTTAGTACAAGATGCTGCTCATAATATAATGCTCTGCAGACCCTGCTCACTGTACTTGGTAAACGCTCTCACCACCAATCTACCATTGTAGACGTTACACATCACCTACACACGACCCATTCATAAGGTAAGCCACACCTATGTATGTGTCCACACAAGACCCAGCCATTAGGTAAGCCACACCTATGTATGTGTCCACACAAGACCCAGCCATTGGGTAAGCCACACCTATGTATGTGTCCACACACGACCCAGCCATTAGGTAAGCCACACCTATGTATGTGTCCACACAAGACCCAGCCATAGGTAAGCCACACCTATGTATGTGTCCAGACCCAGCCATAAGGTAAGCCACACCTATGTATTTATCCACAATTTCTCACTAATCCACCGTTCCCACAACCAATCACAGTCAAACATAATCATCGACAAAACCAAACGTTCTAAAAACAAAAATACGTGAAATGACGTAATAAAAAAATCAAACGTAATAATTTCGATGTCTCCCGCTGGAAATGATTTGCTCCCTTGGAAGCCATTTTATCTATGCCGTGATTGCAATACATTTCATTTTGTTTCATTTCTCTGCTTGATTTCAGTTTTTTTATTTATTTTTTTCATTCTCAATTCATTCCTCCATCCCACCCCCATCTCTTCTATTTCTATTTCTGTGACATGTATTTGCACTTGGGATCTTGCAATAAAAAATGTCTAAAACCTTTTTGATTAAGGAAACATAAAAATGTTTACCGAAAAAAAACGTACAAAAAAAAAAACAACGTCTTTTTATGCATAAATTACGTTTGGGATCCACGCCCCTCTCCTCGCAACTTTCTTTATTAGAATATTTGGAACAATATTAATAAAAAAAAATTATAGAAAGAAGTAAAACTAAAAACTCGGTTAATTTTTCTATGACCCTTGAAATATATTTATATTTCTGTGCAATGGACGAATCGTTTATTGATTGTTTGATTAAGCTGTGATTGACAAAAAAGCGGTTCTCAAAGTATCAATGGTGGGTCGCGGGCTGGTTTGAAGTTGGTCGCGGGCTGGTTTGAAGTGGGTCACGGGCTGGTTTGAAGTGGGTCACGGGCTGGTTTAAAGTGGGTCGCGGGCTGGTTTGAAGTGGGTCACGGGCTGGTTTGAAGTGGGTCACGGGCTGGTTTGAAGTGGGTCACGGGCTGGTTTGAATTGGGTCACGGGCTGGTTTGAAGTGGGTCACGGGCTGATTTGAAGTGGGTCGCGGGCTGGTTTGAAGTGGGTCGCGGGCTAGTTTGAAGTGGGTCACGGGCTAGTTTGAAGTGGGTCACGGGCTGGTTTGAAGTGGGTCGCGGGCTGGTTTGAAGTGGGTCGCGGGCTGGTTTGAAGTGGGTCACGGGCTGGTTTGAAGTGGGTCACGGGCTGGTTTGAACTGGGTCTCCAAATATTTTAATTGACCGAGAATACAAAGTTAATCAATTCCCGCCATCTTGACTGTAATCCATGTTTTTTAAAAACAAATGTCCGTCGCGCAAGCAGAATAGGTGTCTTAGTGGATCGAGAATAGGTGCTTTAGTGGATCGAGAATAGGTGTCTTAGTAGATCGAGAATAGGTATCTTAGCGGATCGAGGATAGGTGTATTGATGGATCGAGAATAGGTGTCTTGGTGGGTCGAGAATAGGTGTCTTGGTGGATCGAGAATAGGTGTCTTGGTGGATCGAGAATAGGTGTCTTGGTGGGTCGAGAATAGGTGTCTTGGTGGATCGAGAATAGGTGTCTTGGTGGATCGAGAATAGGTGTCTTGGTGGATCGAGAATAGGTGTCTTGGCGGATCGAGAATAGGTGTCTTGGTGGATCGAGAATAGGTGTCTTGGTGGATCGAGAATAGGTGTCTTGGTGGATCGAGAATAGGTGTCTTGGTGGATCGAGAATAGGTGTCTTGGTAGATCGAGAATAGGTGTCTTAGTGGATCGAGAATCACAAAAGTTTGGGAACCGCTGGTATAGAGATTACAAAAAAATATTTTTGGCTAATGAGTCGAAAAAACAAAATTCCATGAAATTCTTTTGTTTACTTTTTGTTATTAATAACCTACTTGAATTGTGAATCATTTAGTGCATATAAATACTTCGTAAACAATGGATGGATCACTTAACATGTGATATAATATATAATAAACGTAAAGTGTGAACAGTTGGAAATGTAAAGGGGGGAGGGGATAATTGATTATTCTTAGAACAATACGACCTTGAAATTATGGGTTGCATTATGCAATAAATTTTTTTTTTTAAAAAAGGTTTTTTTTTACAAGACACAACAAAAGAAATGGGAAATTGGTGGGGGGATTCCCAGTTTCGTTGATGAGAAAAATATTTACTTTCAGAATACATAAATAAATAACTCGAGCTGTACGTCGTTTGATACCCCCCTTTTTCCAGGGACTAATTGAAATAACACTGTTTTAACTTGACCTGTGTAATATGTATATTTAAACAAAAAAAGTAATTCATCGCAAACATAAATAACATGCAGGTTTGACCGATATAGGACCAACCTAGTCTTGTTTTTGACTGGTGTTTTACTTTCGTTTTCATTTGGTTTCTACCAGATTATTGTTATTTTTAATTAATTGCTGAATAAGTTTACTAGCTAGGATGATGTTCAAACATGTGATATGGTTTAATAACTGAACACAGTTTTTTTTAGTGTAAATTGTTAATGCTGGTTAGTCACAGCTGAATGCAGTTTCAAACACTCTCTCATTCGTATACATTGTGAATGTCAAATATCGAATTCTAACTGTAAAATGTTTATCGGCTATGGATGATGAATACTATGCGATTGCTGCTTGGTGAATGGTGATAGCCATGATTGATACTTGGTGAATGAAGATTATTATGATTGTTTCTTGCGGAATGATTATTGCTATGATTGCTGCAAATGAATAATGAGTCCAGCTTGGTGAACAATGATTGTTATTTGGTGAACTATGATTACTATTTAATGACATAATTGCAACGAAGCTGCTTGATGAATGATGATTGATTGCTTCTTGGGGAATTATGATTGCTATTTTGTGAATGATGATTGATAATGGGGAAAGAGGATTGCTATTTGGTAATTGATGTTTGCTGCTCGGTAACTTCACTCCCAATTCATCAATCAATTCAATCATTCATTAAGACAAAAATATGTGTTCTAAATTTTTACCCAGAAGACAAATGAATAAAAAAATTAGAAATTCGACATTAGTAAACATACCGAATGCTCAAATCTTGCAATTTTACATAAACTTTCTTTTCACCTAAATTCTATTTATTTTGTCTCTTTATTTTGCCTCTAGTTTTTTTTTTCAATCTCTTATTTCGAGTTGTTACATGACGAATATTTAAAAAATATATGAAATGAGAGAATCTCAGACAAAACTAAACTGGAGATCAGTGGTACAGAATCGATAGCCCCCCCCCCCCTCATTTCTGTGATCTAGCGATTAAAACTTTGTTCCTTAACGTGACCCAGTCACGTGGTTTATACCCTGGGTCAGTCACGTGGTCATCGTCAGGTCATAACTTACACACAAGCAACCGCTCAATTTGATTTTTTTTTTCCTTTAGAAAAATCAGGTCGACTACAGAGACTCCCATGAGAGAGAGGGGCTGGGAGGGGGGGGATGTTAGTGTATCGGGAATTTCCCATTACTCTTTTGAACACACCACTCCACCTTCCCTTCAACTTTTGTTTTGATTTCTCCAATGGCAATACAAGGGTAGCAACTCCTATTTGTTTGTATAACTCACGCAACGTTTCTCTTAACAGTTGCCTCCCATTTTTTTATTTGTAAAGATTACATAAATATTTCACTGTGATAAACTTCACAACATCATTTATGGTTTGTTTTTTCGGTTATAGAAAATTGTCAAATGCGTTTAAAAAAAATAATAATTTGGAATTAGATTCAATTTAAATATGCGAAAATATAACATGATACAAATTATTTCCTTTGATGGGAATCCAGTGTAACGGACATTTTAGATGAATAGATATGTAGATAGATAGATAGAGTCAAACACACACACAGACGCATACACACAAACACACACACACACACACACAGACGCATACACACAAACACACACACACACACACACACACAGACACATACACAGACGCATACACACACAAACACACACCTATTTATAGATACATATTTTAAGTGATTTTTTTTAAAACAATTTCTTCTCTGTTTACATTGTATCTTAAATTGTTCCAAACATCTGTGTAGGTGAAAGATATATTTTTTGAAGTTTCTAGAGAGGGTGAGGCAATGGATGTTTATGTTTGTGTTTGTTTACTCCACCACTTGTTGTTATTTCTTGATGTTGATTTCTGTGTGTGGGTTTAGTAGATATTATTCTTTATGTCTTTGCTTCTGTATTGTTCATTTCTTCTCTTCTTCGCTCAGTACTTATTGTTGATTGACTGGTTAATTTTAGTTGTTTTATTTTGTTGCTTGTGTTTGTCTTAGTCAGCCTCTCACTTTCTGTTTGTGTGTCATCAGACATCGTGATGTTGTAAGATGTTCAGACATCGTGATGTTATAAGGTGTTCAGACATCGTGATGTTGTAAGATGTTCAGACATCGTGATGTTGTAAGATGTTCAGACATCGTGATGTTGTAAGATGTTCAGACATCGTGATGTTATAAGATGTTCATACGTCATGATGTTGTAAAATGTTCATACATGGTAAAGTTGTAAGATGTTCAGACATCAACTCATTACTAAGGTTATATAACTTAGAATAATTTATAAATTTTGATAATTTCGCTGCGAATTAGTTCTTATAAAAAGGTGAGCTCGTGGGCAAAATAAGCTCCGCTGAGCTGATAAATCCAGCCCGCAATCCAAAACATTCTGTTATGTCGCTGACTTTCATTTTATTCCATGAGTTCTAAATTCGGCCCTTCCTTCAAATATATGGCCCCATTTAGGCCGGTGAATCAAAATGTTTTGTACACACTTGACCTAGATTCTACTTTGAAGATAAGTTGTGTTACATCTCACGTACATCTCTGCAATCAATGTACACCAATGGGTACAGAAAACTAGCTACGTCACTTTTCTCTTTTTTTTCCCCATTCCTGTAAGAGTCAATGATTGAATGACGCCGTCACACAACCGACAGATTCACTTTACCCTGAGGACTAACACAATCTGCCATTAACCGCCACCACAGGAAGACATTACGGCTGTGACGTCACGGAACCAATGGGAAACCACTCTGTTCATTCATCATATAATGGGAGTGAAAGACCACTTTTGGCTGTCTCTTCCCCCAGATAGAAAGAAGAAAAATACGTCTGAAAGAGCAAGTCCGTGAACCCTTGCCCACTGGTCACTTTTCATCTATTTCCTTGAGACGGACACTTTCTTTTTATAGATGTTGTGTGGTAGAGGGGAGAGAAAGGTGTGTGTGTGGGGGGGGGGGGGGCATTTGAGTTAAATGTACTTGTTTCCCCCCCCCCCTCAACCCTTGCAGAGCATCAATGAAAAAACGCTTGCCCGCTGGTCAGCAATCTTGTCTAAACCGATTGGCCAGAAATTGATATGAAATCAATAATGCCATGTCTTTGTTAAGCGCCAGTTCTAAGGAGATATAGAGTGTAGGAAGGAAGATACAGAGAGTGTAGGAAGGAAGATACAAAGAGTGTAGGAAGGAAGATACAGAGAGTGTAAAAAGGAAGATACAGAGAGTGTAAAAAGGAAGATACACAAGAAAACAGTAGTCAGTACCGGGGCTGTGTGGGTAGATACTGTAACAGGACAGTGTGGGTGATACTGTAACGGTGCAGTGTGGGTAGATACTATAACAGGACAGTGTGGGTAGATACTGTAACAGGGCAGTGTGGGTAGATACTGTAACAGGACAATGTGGGTAGATACTGTAACAGGACAGTGTGGGTAGATACTGTAACGGTGCAGTGTGGGTAGATACTGTAACAGGACAGTGAGGGTAGATACTGTAACAGGGCAGTGTGGGTAGATACTGTAACAGGACAGTGTGGGTAGTTACTGTAACAGGACAGTGTGGGTAGTTACTGTAACAGGACAGTGTGGGTAGATACTGTAACAGGACAGTGTGGGTAGATACTGTAACAATTGCACTTTGTATCAGGGACGTTCTTAGGGACTCAATGGTAGATACTTTCAGATATTTTTGGGATCAATTTGACGGGAATTAAAACTAGAAGAAATGATTTTTTGTGGTTGAGAGGTGGCTTAAAAGGTTTGGTATGGGATTCGGAAGTTGGGAGAAGGCTAGGAGGCTTGGAGGTGTATCGGTAGGTTGGGAGAATACTAGGAGGCTGGGAGGTGGATCGGGAGTTTGAGCGAAGACTAGGAGGCTGGGAGGTGGATCGGGAGTTTGAGCGAAGTCTAGGAGGCTGGGAGGTGGATCGGGAGTTTGAGCGAAGACTAGGAGGATGGGAGGTGGATCGGGAGGTTGGGAGAATACTAGGAGGCTGGGAGGTGGATCGGGAGTTTGAGCGAAGACTAGGAGGCTGGGAGGTGGACCGGAAGTTTGAGCGAAGACTAGGAGGCTGGGAGGTGGATCGGGAGTTTGAGCGAAGACTAGGAGGCTGGGAGATGGATCGGGAGTTTGAGCGAAGACTAGGAGGCTGGGAGATGGATCGGGAGTTTGAGCGAAGACTAGGAGGCTGGGAGATGGATCGTGAGTTTAAGCGAAGACTAGGAGGCGGGGAGGTGGATCGGGAGTTTGAGCGAAGACTAGGAGGCTGGGAGGTGGATCGGAAGTTTGAGCGAAGACTAGGAGGCTGGGAGGTGGATCGGGAGTTTGAGCGAAGACTAGGAGGCTGGGAGGTGGATCGGGAGTTTGAGCGAAGACTAGGAGGCTGGGAGGTGGATCGGGAGGTTGGGAGAATACTAGGTAGCTGGGAGGTGGATCGGGAGTTGGGAGAAGGCTAGGAGGCTTGGAGGTGTATCGGGAGGTTGGGAGAATACTAGGAGGCTGGGAGGTGGATCGGGAGTTGGGAGAAGGCTAGGAGGCTGGGAGGTGGATCGGGAGGTTGGGAGAATACTAGGTGGCTGGGAGGTGGATCGGGAGTTTGAGCGAAGACTAGGAGGCTGGGAGGTGGATCGGGAGGTTGGGAGAATACTAGGTGGCTGGGAGGTGGATCGGGAGTTGGGAGAAGGCTAGGAGGCTGGGAGGTGGATCGGGAGTTTGAGCGAAGACTAGGAGGCTGGGAGGTGGATCGGGAGGTTGGGAGAATACTAGGAGGCTGGGAGGTGGATCGGGAGTTTGAGCGAAGACTAGGAGCCTGGGAGGTGGATCGGAAGTTTGAGCGAAGACTAGGAGGCTGGGAGGTGGATCGGGAGTTTGAGCGAAGACTAGGAGGCTGGGAGGTGGATCGGGATTTTTGGGCGAAGACTAGGAGGCTGGGAGGTGGATCGGGAGTTTGAGCGAAGACTAGGAGGCTGGGAGGTGGATCGGGATATTTGGGCGAAGACTAGGAGGCTGGGAGGTGGATCGGGAGTTTGAGCGAAGACTAGGAGGCTGGGAGGTGGATCGGAAGTTTGAGCGAAGACTAGGAGGCTGGGTGGTGGATCGGGAGTTTGAGCGAAGACTAGGAGGCTGGGAGGTGGATCGGGAGTTTGAGCGAAGACTAGGAGGCTGGGAGGTGGAGCGGGAGTTGGGAGAAGGCTAAGAGGTTTGGAGGTGGATCGGGAGGTTGGGAGAATACTAGGAGGCTGGGAGGTGGATCGGGAGTTTGAGCGAAGACTAGGAGGCTGGGAGGTGGATCGGGAGGTTGGGAGAATACTAGGAGGCTGGGAGGTGGATCGGGAGTTGGGAGAAGGCTAGGAGGCTTGAAGGTGTATCGGGAGTTTGAGCGAAGACTAGGAGGCTGGGAGGTGGATCACCGAGGTTGGGGAGGCAGACTAGGAGGCTGGGCAGACTTGAGGCGGGAATACGAGAGGCTTGGGAGGTGGATCGGAAGTTTGAGCAGACACAGGAGGAGGATCGAGTTTGGGAATCACACTGGGAGGCTGGAGGTGTCAGGTGAGCTTGAAGACTAGGAGGCGGGAGGTGGATCGGAAGTTTGAGGCTGAAGACTAGGAGGCTGGGAGGTGGATCGGGGAGTTTGAGCGAGGCTAGGAGGCGGGGGAGGTGGATCGGGAGTTTGGGGGAGACTAGGGAGGAAGGCTGGGAGGGGTGGGATTGGGAGTTTGGGAGGAGAAGACTAGGAGGCTGGAGGAGGGGTGGATCGGGAAGTGTTGAGCGAAGACTAGGAGGCTGGGGAGGGAGTGGATCGAGGAGTTTGAGACGAGACTGGGAGGCGGGAGGTGGATCTTGGGAGTGGGCGAGGACTGAGGAGGCTGGGAGGTGTGGATCGGGAGTGTTGGGAGAAGATTAGGAGGCTGGGAGGTGGATCGGAGGTTGGGAGCGAGGCGGAGGCTGGGAGGTGGATCGGGAGTTGGAGCGAAGGCTAGGAGGCTGGGAGGTGGATCAGGAGGTTGGGAGAATACTAGGGTAGCTGGGAGGTGGATCGGGAGTTGGGAGAAGGCTGAGGATTGGAGGTGATCGAGGTTGGGAGAATACTAGGGAGGCTGGGAGGTGGATCGGGAGTTGGGAGAAGACTAGGGAGGCTGGGAGAGGTGGATCGGGAGGTTGGGAGAATACTGGGTGGCTGGGAGGTGGTATCGGGAGTTTGAGCGAAGACTAGGAGGCTGGGAGGTGGATCAGGAGGTTTGGAGGAAGTACTAGAGGCTGGGAGGTGGATCGGGAGTTTGAGCGAAGACTAGGAGGCTGGGAGGGATCGGAGGTGGATCGAAGGCTGGGAGTTTGAGTTTGAAAGACTAGGAGGCTGGGAGGTGGATCGGGAGTTTGAGCGAAGACTAGGAGGCTGGGAGGTGGATCGGAAGTTTGAGCGAAGACTAGGAGGCTGGGAGGTGGATCGGGAGTTTGAGCGAAGACTAGGAGGCTGGGAGGTGGATCGGGAGGTTGGGAGAATACTAGGTAGCTGGGAGGTGGATCGGGAGTTGGGAGAAGGCTAGGAGGCTTGGAGGTGTATCGGGAGGTTGGGAGAATACTAGGAGGCTGGGAGGTGGATCGGGAGTTTGAGCGAAGACTAGGAGGCTAAGAGGTGGATCGGGAGGTTGGAAGAATACTGGGAGGCTGGGAGGTGGATCGGGAGTTGGGAGAAGGCTAGGAGGCTTGGAGGTGTATCGGGAGTTTGAGCGAAGACTAGGAGGCTGGGAGGTGGATCGGGAGGTTGGGAGAATACTAGGAGGCTGGGAGGTGGATCGGGAGTTTGAGCGAAGACTAGGAGGCTGGGAGGTGGATCGGAAGTTTGAGCGAAGATTAGGAAGCTGGGAGGTGGATCGGAAGTTTGAGCGAAGACTAGGAGGCTGGGAGGTGGATCGGGAGTTTATTGAGCGAAGACTAGGAGGTCTGGGAGGTGGATCGGGAGTTTGAGGCGAAGACTAGGAGGCTGGGAGGTGGATCGGGAGTTTGAGCGAAGACTAGGAGGCTGGGAGGTGGATCGGGAGGTTGGGAGAATACTAGGAGGCTGGGAGGTGGATCGGGAGTTTGAGCGAAGACTAGGAGGCTGGGAGGTGGATCGGGAGTTTGGGAGAATTCTGGGAGGCTGGGAGGTGGTTTGGGAGTTTGAGCGAAGACTAGGAGGCTGGGAGGTGGATCGGAAGTTTGAGCGAAGACTAGGAAGCTGGGAGGTGGATCGGAGGGTTGGAGCGAAGTCTAGGAGGCTGGGAGGTGGATCGGAAATTTGAGCGAAGTCAAGGAGGCTGGAGGTGGATCGGAAATTTGGCAGGCGAAGACTAGGAGGCTGGGAGGTGGATCGGGAGTTTGAGCGAAGACTAGGAGGCTGGGAGGTGGATCGGGAGTTTGAGCGAAGACTAGGAGGCTGGGAGGTGGATCGGGAGTTTGAGCGAAGACTAGGAGGCTGGGAGGTGGAGCGGGAGTTGGGAGAAGGCTAGGAGGTTTGGAGGTGGATCGGGAGGTTGGGAGAATACTAGGAGGCTGGGAGGTGGATCGGGAGTTTGAGCGAAGACTAGGAGGCTGGGAGGTGGATCGGGAGGTTGGGAGAATACTAGGAGGCTGGGAGGTGGATCGGGAGTTTGAGCGAAGACTAGGAGGCTGGGAGGTGGATCGGAAGTTTGAGCGAAGACTAGGAGGCTGGGAGGTGGATCGGGAGTTTGAGCGAAGACTAGGAGGCTGGGAGGTGGATCGGGATATTTGGGCGAAGACTAGGAGGCTGGGAGGTGGATCGGGAGTTTGAGCGAAGACTAGGAGGCTGGGAGGTGGATCGGAAGTTTGAGCGAAGACTAGGAGGCTGGGTGGTGGATCGGGAGTTTGAGCGAAGACTAGGAGGCTGGGAGGTGGATTGGGAGTTTGAGCGAAGACTAGGAGGCTGGGAGGTGGATCGGGAGTTTGAGCGAAGACTAGGAGGCTGGGAGGTAGATCGGGAGTTTGAGCGAAGACTAGGAGGCTGGGAGGTGGATCGGAAGTTTTTGCGAAGAGTAGGAGGCTGGGAGGTGGATCGGAAGTTTGAGCGAACACTAGGAGGCTGGGAGGTGGATCGGGAGGTTGGGAGAATACTAGGAGGCTGGGAGGTGGATCGGGAGTTTGAGCGAAGACTAGGAGGCTGGGAGGTGGATCGGGAGGTTGGGAGAAGGATTAGGCGTTTGGTTAAGGATATCAGGGAGACATTGACTTTCATCATGACCTAAAAAACCGAAGATCGAACCCGTAACCCTCAGGTTGACAGTCAAGCTCAGTACCGCACGACCATCCGCCGCTGACGGGAGATACATGTACTCCGAAAAGTAAAATAATGTATTAGTACTATGTAACTGTTCAGTTTATGTACAATGTTCACCAGTTCTCTCAAAGCTTCATGCCCGTCTGCAATCAACATGTGTTAGTAAACTTTCTAATCATGCGTCTCTACCTTTCCTCCGAGCTTGTTATGTTAGTGTTATTAAAGTTATATGAGAGATATCTTGGTCTCTCCTTCATTTATGTATACAGAATATCATCAACTCTGCACTCTTTGCTCATATAATTACCATACATATAGTCTTACTTCACTATGTTTCACAGTTAAATAAACAAATATGGAAGAAACAAGGAAAGATAATTCACGCTGTGTCTATAACTATTTGTGTCAGAATAATTACCTTCCCATTCACTGCACAACACATTCCAAAAAAAAATAACAACAACTTTCAATTACGTCATATGGCTTCAGGAAAAGAGACAAAAAATGATGAGTTCATCACTAGGGACAATAACTGGGAAATTGTTTTAGTTTTTTTCCTCTCTATTATCTCCCCCTGTCTTCTCCAACTAAGAAATCGTTCAATAAAAGGAGCAGAAATCCGTGACAGGCGGAAGACATATTGTATCTAAGGGACGCCAAGCTGTTGCCACGGGGAGATGAAAATAGCTTAGCCATGCGAAAACTGATTGTCATCTATCTCTTAAAAAGGTTAAATTTGCTTCTTTTCATTCTTGTTTTCATTATTATTTTTGTTTATTTTCTTCTTTAATGAGGATTTAGTAATCATAAGACGTGGCCATAACGAGGCCAGAGAACCCACGCATGGTGGCATCATTAGAAATATTCATACATTCTTCTAATTATTGGATACAAAGATAATAACAAGTGAATTCCTAAGATGGTTATTGTGTAAAGTTGCACAAGGATATTTCTAAGTTGGGTACAACGTCACCTGTAGTATTCATGTCTGAAAAAAGCTGTGAACTCTCAAACACATCGTGTATTGTTGGGGAATACTCCACACCACATCCAAGATGGTTCGCTGTCAAAGTCACGTGTTATGTATACTCTTTATACTGTAATAGTCTTAATCAGTATCGAAGCCCTTACTAGGCTGCTGCTAATGACCCCACACTGTTAAGGGCCCTCACTACTAAGGACCCCACACTGCTAAGGACCCCCACTGTTAAGGACCCCCCCCCCCACTGTTAAGGGACCTCACTGCTAAGCAGTGCTCGATTTAAGAAAAAACCAGTGCCGGGGATGAACAAAATTTTCTGCAGAGCCGGGGATAATTGTCATCGCCGGCGGGGATGAAAAAAACTAAACCAGAACCGGGGATGTCAATTCTCAGTACCGGGGATATCCCCGGGATCCCCAGCGGCGGCGAGATGCCAACAATTTTTTCGAGGATCTTCAATTTACAATCCATGGGCCAACAAGTAACTAATTTATTTTCATAGACAAAACCAACAAAAATATTTTTAAAAAAATGGGGAAAAGATTTGTCTTAATTAACATAATTCACGTTGGTTCAAACAAATTTGAAGCTGCACATTGATTGGACAAGCAATGAATTTATTTTTGACAAAAAATGCTAATTTTTCATTTATTCTCTGTTTGTTCAAATCAAATATTTCATTACTTATAATTATTTCAATTATTTAAACATATTATGACGTTGTTCCATAACTAATTCTTTTGTTGGTTTGCCTGAAGGTACATTCCTGGCAGAATTTGACGTACCTTATAGCTGTGAATAAGTCTTAAAACTTATATTACACTGTTTACGAGCAAATGGTTTTACTCCAGTGTTACCATTAAACATAAATCTAGTGCGTGCAGAATAAAACATTATTTTATCAATACATCGAGCAACTTGGGTATTTTGATTTCAACTTCAAATAAAACTTATTAAAGTCGAATAATCTAAACTTGTAATAACAAATCATTGCTATACTGTAACAAATGACACAAACAGTAGACGTAGTATGGAGATCATCTTTTTGAGATTTGGCTCCTTGAAATACAGTTGTTTGTTTGTAAAAGACAAATTTTTTTGGGTTAACGTTTTTGAAAGACGGCTCTTTAGCAACTTAATTTAAAATTATAAAATAAAAATATTACTTTACATCTATGTCTGGATTTTTATATAAAAATAACATTTTTTGATTGATAGCTTGCGCCTTACGACTTACGAGCGACGAATTAAAAGTGAACATAAAATTAGAACCAAAGATTACACAAAAATACTTCGAACTCTTACTGTACGTTTATTTCTATTGATTCGGTAGATAGAAGCGCAGTACGCAGTTTTGAAGTTACACGAAAATATTTACCAGTGCTTGCTCGACTTAAGAAAAAATCAGTGCTGGGGATGAAAAAAAAATTCCCCAGAGCCGGGGATAAATGTCATCCACGGCGGGGATGAAAAAACTAAACCAGAGCCGAAGATGACAGTCCTCAGTGCCGGGGATATCCCCGGTATCCCCGGCGCTAAATCGAGCACTGCTGCTAAGGACCCCCACTGTTAAGGGCCCTCACTTCTAAGGACCCCCACTGCTAAGGACCCCACACTGCTGACCCCATACTGCTAGGGACCCCACACTGCTAAGGAACCCCACTGCTAAGGACCCCCACTGCTAAGGACCCCACATTGCTAAGAACCCCACACTGCTAGGAACCCCCACTGCTAGGGACCCCCACTGCTAAGGACCCCACACTTCTAGGGACCCACACTGCTAAGGACCCCCACTGCTAAGGACCCCACACTGCTAAGGACCCCACATTGCTAAGAGCCCTACACTGCTAGGGACCCCCACTGCTAGGGACCCCCACTGCTAAGGACCCCACATTGCTAAGGACCCCCACTGCTAGGACCCCCACTTCTAGGGACCCCCACTGCTAAGGATCCCACACTGCTAGGGACCCCACACTGCTAAGGGCCCACTCTGCTGAGGATCCTCTTATACTTGTTAGTGGCCCCGGATTTAAATGACAGCAATTTGGTGGAAGGGAGCATATAGGGGCCCCAATTTTCGCAATGAAATGAGGGAGCCCTAAATTTACCCATGCATATGGGCCCCGAATATGGCGGAAAACCCTGAATAGTATAATAACAAATAATGTTATACTAAGCAACTGTTATTTTAAACTGGTTATATTCTTTTATGTTTTCTCAGTATGAATTCAAGGCTAAAGCCATCAAGAAGAAGAAGGTCATACTGACTGTATCGGTTGATGGGGTAAAGGTCACACTCAGGAAAAAGAAGGTAAGAAAGGAAGTGAAAAAAGAGAGAGAAGGAGAGATAGAGATAACGAGAGAAGTAAAACGAAACCAATTTGAGAGCTGTACCAACTAACTGCTGGTTGTAAAATTCAATGGATAAAACATCACAGTGGGTCTTAAAGTATGAGACACAACCCACCAGTGGGTATTAAAGTATGGGACACAACCCACTCTTAAAGTATGGGACACAACCCACTCTTAAAGTATGGGACACAACCCACCAGTGAGTCTTAAAGTATGGGACACAACCCACCAGTGAATCTTAAAGTATGGGACACAACCCACCAGTGAGTCTTAAAGTATGGGACACAACCCACCAGTGGGTATTAAAGTATGGGACGCAACCCACCAATGGTCTTAAAGTATGGGACGCAACCCACCTGTGGGTCTATAGCTGATCGCCAACGACTTTAATTGAGAATGAATACAACTGATTTTTAGCTTTTTTTAGAAAATGAATGTTGCTTCCTTTACAAGTGGGTTGCGAAAACCGGAAAAGGTTTCTTAGTATTTCTCTAATCGCTAATTTTTTGATGACCTCTGGAACATCGTAAGTGACGACTAGAGAGAGAGAGAGAGAAGAAAAAAAGATAGGGATAGAGAGAGAAATGTTGATGACAGTAAAGTATAATTTAAGAAAAAAGATAACTGCGTGATACAGTGTTCGCTGTTCGTTCGTTATCAAGAGACATTCTGATAACTGGAAATGTTGCTGCTGTGTGCCAGACATCTAACTGGAAATGTTGCTGCTGTGTGCCAGACATCTAAATAGAAACTTGAATTATGTCAAAAAAAAAGATGGGTCTCGTACAAGACAAGACAGAAAGAGCCATCAACATTGAGTGAATGTGATATTGCGTGTGGACAGATTAGAAATATCGCTGGTAGAAAATATGACAGGAAGAAATTATAACTGATAACTTTGTGGTGACGTGCATGTGTGTGTATGTGTGTGTGTGTGTGTGTGTGCCAGTATTCATCATGGGAACTTTAGGTTTGGAACAAAATTAAAGTCAAACTAAAGAAAAATAATTGATACAATAAAAAAGTTTCTCAATACAAAAATTAATCAATTAAAAGAAAGGTTATTTATTTACTGCAACAGTAGTTCAATTCTATGTATAATGTAAACACCTTTCCTCTCGGTGACCTTCGATCTCATCGGTGGGTTGCGGGCAAAATTTAGGTGGATTGCAACACATTTTTAATTAATGGATCGAGAGTTCATATGTACATAATGACATCAATTGTTCTTAAGTTCTTTAAAAAAAAGGGGGGGGGGGAATAAATCTATCAATTACATTCATGACACTTTTGTTGTCTTTCCTTGTCCAACTTTACTGGTTAGTCTCGGAAAAAAAACTTTATTTTTCAGGTGGACTTTGAAAACAAAAGAGTATTCATTGTGGGTAGCGGACTAAACGTTAGAGTACCATTGGTGTAGACATACATAGGTAGACCAGTCCTTGATAGACCAGTCCTAGGTAGACCAGTCATAGGTAGACAAGTCTTAGGTAGACCAGCCATAGGTAGACAAGTCATTGATAGACAAGTCATTGATAGACAAGTCATAGGTAGACCAGCCATAGGTAGACAAGTCATTGATAGACAAGTCATTGATAGACAAGTCATAGGTAGACCAGTCATAGGTAGACCAGCCATAGGTAGACAAGTCATTGATAGACAAGTCATTAATAGACAAGTCATAGGTAGACAAGTCTTAGGTAGACAAGTCTTAGGTAGACCAGCCATAGGTAGACAAGCCATTAATAGACAAGTCATTGATAGACAAGTCATAGGTAGACCAGCCATTGATAGACAAGTCATTGATAGACAAGCCATAGGTAGACCAGCCATAGGTAGACAAGTCATTGATAGACAAGTCATTGATAGACAAGTTATTGATAGACAAGTCATTGATAGACAAGTCATAGGTAGACCAGCCATTGATAGACAAGTCATTGATAGACAAGTCATAGGTAACCAGCCATAGGTAGACAAGTCATTGATAGACAAGTCATTGATAGACAAGTTATAAGTAGGCAAGTCATAGGTAGACCAGTCATAGTTAGACAAGTCATTGGTAGACCAGTCATAGGTAAACCAGCCATAGGTAGACAAGTCATTGATAGACAAGTCATTGATAGACAAGTCATAGGTAGACCAGTCATAGGTAGACCAACCATTGATAGACAAGTCATTGATAGACAAGTCATTGATAGACAAGTCATTGATAGACAAATCATTGATAGACAAGTTATAGGTAGACCAGTCATAGGTAGACCAGTCATAGGTAGACCAGTCATAGGTAGACCAACCATTGATAGACAAGTCATAGGTAGACAAGTCATAGGTAGACCAGTCGTAGGTAGACCAGTCATAGGTAGACAAGTCATAGGTAGACCAGCCATTGATAGACAAGTCATTGATAGACAAGTCATAGGTAGACCAGTCGTAGATAGATGGAGTTTCCCATGATAGTCTCTGCAAGGGGTACCTACTGCCATCATGCCAGCCCTGTTTAAAATGTTAATTTGCCCTTTTACATTTATTGTTTAATTAACCGATCGATTGTATATGTTGATAAATAGTTCTCATTAACCAACACGTTTTAAAATGATGTCCACAGAAATCCCAGTGGTCAATCGAGGAGAGTCGGCTATTGGTCATGCATCATCCTATTTATAGGTAAGTGATAGTTACATTTCAATGTACGTGATGAATAAGACAAGTCACTGCAATGTTAAACACTGGTCTATTTACTGGCAGGCGTGCATACAAATTACTACACCCGCCAGAAAAGTTCAAAAATCAACCAAAGTAAACTATGTATAAATGTTTCTAATTTCAATAAGCACAAACTACAAGAAACTTTATTTTAATTGGCTTCATTTTGGCTAGCGCTACAAATCTCATTCAATGTGATATGTTAAACAGAATGTATTCTTTTTATATATGTATATGCAGCCCCGTAGCGAGAAAAGTCTACAGCAGGGGCCAGTCATTCTACAGCAGGGGCCAGGCAATAGCGGGGGGGGGGGGCAGGTAATACATTTTACTAAGTA
>JAGDYQ010000090.1:3411356-3473878 GCA_021962125.1 Bulinus truncatus | reverse complement strand
TGTTACAATTCTCATCAGCATTAGCTTGTTTAGCCATTGAGTCACTTGATCAACAGAACGAAATTCACTACTGAAAGCACAAAAGTATACATAAAATAAACGACATGAAAAAGAATCAATTAATTTGTGATGTTTTATTTCAAGCCTATGTCACTTACATTTATTTCAGTGTGGTCAGTTTACAATATTTTCTAATGGTGCTTGAAAACATTTTTTATAATTGTGCAGTCCATAAAAAATATGAAACACATCACATGCAGGAATAACCTTCATTGGAATTAAGCAGGTATTTCGTGCCCTCATTGCAGATATTAATATTGAACTTGAAAGTTTTTTCCAACCTGAAAAAAAAAAAAAACAATTATGTAAAAATACTTATTTATGAAGACAATATATACTATATTCATATAAAAATATCTTATAATGATACAAAAATTTATAGGAATTTTTTCATTCTATTATAACAAGTATACAGAAATGGATATACTCCAAAGTTTAAATATCGGTTAGCAATGAAAATTTGACCATGGAGAGATCTCACCCTAGAAAAGTTATGACTTTAAAAGAAATGACTGATTGGTGGCATTTACAGACTATTAAATCACAACCAAAAAAATATATTGGAGAATGTGAAGAAATGTAAATCAGATATTTACAACAGGACTTGTCTCAATATACACTTGTCTCTACTATTTAAAGGGTACAACTAATGGATGAAAGGAAATTTTGTTTTAGTCAGAGTTAAAGATGAATTGAGAGGAAGTGATTTTATGAGTGCAATTAAAAGACCCAATTCACCTAAAAGATATGTACGATGCAGTAAAAACTACATTAAAGCAATTTTTTTGCCCATTATGAACATATCAGACATTGATACTGAACAGTCTGCTTGTTATAATTTGTACTAAGGGTGGACTTAACAAATGATGAAATAGCGCTGCATAGTAAACTAAGGAAACTGTATGTTCTATAAGCTTTAAAGATGAAAAACAAAGTGATGATTGTCACAAACGTTGTACATTTCTTAACGCAAATGGCTTAAATCATTAACAGCAGGAATTATTTAAATTAATGGATTCCAGCAATGCGAATATCATTTGCTTTTTTGACACTGGAATTCAATTTATTTGTTCAAAATATTTATGATTTATGGAATGAAATCATATTTTTCCAGAATAAAATTATTTTTTAACCAGAACTTCAGATTTTATTCCACATAAAGAGATTGCCTACTGATGTTCAAATGGAATTTTCAAACATTCAACTTTAATCATTTCCTAAACAGGATTATTATAAATATATCTCCCCAGGGATCCCTCGCTTCACAATCATGTCTTATTGATGTGTTGATTGCTTGAAAAGCCAACAGTGAGCAGCCATTTTTAAGTATGAATGACAAGTAAAAAAAAGAAAGGTGCTATATTTAACAGACGGCTACTATCTTGTCTTTCACTTTCATACTGACAAAATGTTCACTACACTTCTTTTTGATAAACTGCTACAGTCAGTACAAATAACATACAACCTCCATCAGTGGGGACCACAGAAGCTAAAAGCTTGGACATCACAAAAATAAAAATTTAGATAGTCAAGCTGTTATAAAAAGAATATGATATCAATAAATAATATCTGAAGAGGTTTGTGAATTACCTTTATTTAACTTTTTGAAGTCTCAGCCTAAGAGAAAATAAAAATGAATATTTAATACGTCTTGTAAGATAAATATAATATTAAACACAATAACTAACAATTTATGCTTATTTGTTTTTTTATAGCGATGAAGCAAAGCTAAGAATTTTTATAAATAGAATATTCAATATTGGAACTGTTATTTGGAGAACTTCTTTTTAAACAATTTCATTTAATATTAAATCATATCTTTGCTTTTAAAACTAAATAAATTCTAGAAGTTGTTGATTAGTATAGTTCATATTTTAAAAAAAACTTTTAACCCAAAGTTGTTTTTTTTCCAAATACGTATGACTTGTGTTCTAAAGCATACAAAAAAAAAGTATATTTCATAGGATGAAAAATAAATTAGATTTTTTTAAAGTGAAAAATTGTAAATTTAAAAAAAAAACATACATATGTTGAAATTAACTTTTCAAAAGATGATAATTAAAATTGTTGAATTACCTAGTGTCTAATAAATTAAATAAAATTATGATATAAATTATAGGGTCACAAGCGCAGGTGTAGTAGAGCAATTGATTGCTGACGAAAAGGCCTGAGTTTGAACCCTGAGAGTGCCAGAACATTTCTCGAGTCTGACGGATGTCCCTAAGTCCACCATATGGATACCCAAAATTGTTGGGGAAAATAAAGGAGGTTATGCATTGTACTAGCGACACAATCAATAGAACAGCTGTGGCTACAAAAACATATGAAATTTGTGTCATCTGAGTCTGTATAGGCTGTAGGACAACTACTTTTTTCGTACCTAAAATACAAATTTCCAGAAAAAATGATTTATATTACCTCATTTTTTAAACAAAAATTAATTGCATTAACAAATCCATCATCATAGTCTTGTGTCATATATGTGTTCAGAATCCGAAAATTCTATTGTTTTTTTTATCTGAAAATTAAATTTGTATAGTTTAGTTATAACAAATTCTAATAGCTATGATCTATGACATGTAATAAAATGTGAACTTTCATTTAAAGTAGAGGACTAGCCAAAAATGTAAAAAAAAAATTAAATTCATTAAGCTAAAAAGCGATTATAATTAATTATGATACCTATACAAGTTTGAATATTCATCAATGCAGTTTGATATTGGCCATTGATCTTTTCGGCACTTCAAGACTTGATCTTAACTTCTTTATTGCAGCAGTTGCAACTAGCATAATCGACACAACATAATAACCCTTTCTGAATTCATTGGCAAGTTTGGCTGGGCTTTTCAGGATTTTAGCCAAGTGTTGCCTTCAATCCATATCTGCAAAATTATGAAAAACTTTGTAAAATTGGAAAAAAAAACAACCTAAAAAGGCAGACTGCTTTATCAAAGAATATGTATCAGACCTTCAAATAATGTATTGAACACTGCAGATATTTTTCTAAGATTTTTCAGAGCTTGAATGTTAATTCAATAAACATAGGGGCCTACGTGAATGGAGAAGAACCAAAAATATTTTTGTACAAATGTTATCCTGTCCAAGATAGATTGTTTAAAACTTACCCCCCCACCAGTTAGTATTTCTACAAATATAAGCTTTTTTTATGATTGTGTTAAATTAGATTTAGAGGAAACTTAAAAAAAAAAAATGTATCAAGGTTTTTTTTTCTGCTTACCACTCATACCAATTTAAAAGCTGTCAATAAGCAGTCAGCAGTGAAATAACTGAAATCTTGCTGATCAGTAACAGTGGACATTTCATGATGTCTCAAATAATAACTACTCCATAAACAGCTTTTTGCATAAACAAAAAAGATTTCTGAAAAAAAAAAAAGAAAAATATAAATGAACTGAAGAGAAGAATGAAGTTAAATAAAGTTTAAATTATGTTTGTTATTTTTGTTAAAATAAATAATTAAAATACTTATTAAAAAATAATTAAATGTAAAAAAAAATGAATAGTAATACTAATAACAGTTTTCATTGATTCTTGAAAAGTCTAAAATTACTGAACTAAGTCTAAGGCTAAGACCTAAGTTAGTAAAAAGACACATGCTTGCCAAATTTCATACTCCTTTAATGGCTTTAATTCATTGGATTTTATAGACAATGGTTGAAATACAAATCAATACATATACAACAGTTAAAACAATCGTACCATCACATCAATGTAGAAGAATTCAGCTTAATTCAACTTACATTTACAGCAACAGTGAACAGTGGAAAGCATCTCTCTGCTGCTTTCTCTCGCTCTGCTAAGGAATAAAGTTGTATTTTTAGTTCCGGCCAGTTCCGGGTCGCTTCTTAGGTCGCTCAGGTCAAGGTTAACCAAACGACTACAATCATTATACTTGCTAAAAATGACATAGCACCCATCTCCTCTCTGCTAACTTTATTAGTCTAGTCAATATAAAAAAAAAACTCAACGAGATTACTTAAGTCCGTCTGGGTAATTATCAATGAAAGTAAAAAAAAATTATGAATTACAATCAGTTGTAAAAAAAACGTTTCTGTCAATTAGGGACGGACGGTCACGCGGTAGAGGGGTTCCCTGGTTCGATCTTCGGTAAGGACCATTGGATATTTCAGGTCATGGTTATAGTCTCCACTATATCTCCCGTGGTGCCTCCGAGTTCATTGCACTATTGATTATGGTGTGGATGAAAGAAGGGATGCAAAAACCGTCCCATTAGAAGAACATAGGATCTAAGAGATTTCATCTCATCCTTACAGGAACATCATATACACTGTCCATGAAAAACATTTTGAATCTTACCAATGTTTCCATGACCATTATCCTCTAGGCACAATGGGGAAAGGGTCCACAATCCAATACAGGGGCTCATCTTAAAATGAAATTTCATATAGGAATTATCTCTCATATATCCCCATCCCCATCAGAGCAGTTATTATGTATGTGTAGACTCTATGTAAGCAGTCTATCTCTTGGGGGCCATCGTAGAATCAGATTTAACAGGAATTAATTCTCAAAGGGACCCCTTTTGCCGTGACGGGCGATAAGCAGTCTCTCAGTTTCCCATTTCTCAAATAGCGGCTCTGCCCCTACAGATGCCTGGTGCCTAAGACGTTGGTAAGATGCCTCAAAACGTTTTCACTACTTTGTTAAGAAATAATAGAGTCATTTTTCGAAATAGTTTTTTTTTTTTTACTGTCTAATTGTTTTGTTTTAAAAAATGAATATACATTTGCAGCACGCACAGAGGGAAAACAAAAGGTCTACTTCCTGACAGATCCACACAGTGCAATCTATTGTGCCAATCTATCGTGCAATCTATTGTGCCAACAGTATTTCGCTGCCCCGTTCCTTCACGTCAGACTGGTAGGCTATATGTACGGTTTAACAAGTGTAAAATATTTTAAAAGTTTAAAATATAAAATACACAATCAGTAAATTGTGATCAATTGTGAGTCAAGTGTGAAGTTTTCTTGTGTAATGAACTGAGACACATTTCTCCACAAATCCCAACTTTGGCAATATTTATATTGGTCCCCGGAATATCAAGAATGACACAGGCCACACAAACATTAGAAAATAGGAGCCTTAGTGTGTTAACATTTGTCGAGGCGGCCTTAGTGTGTTAACATTTGTCGAGGCTGCCTTAGTGTGTTAACATTTGTCGAGGCGGCCTTAGTGTGTTAACATTTGTCGAGGCTGCCTTAGTGTGTTAACATTTGTCGAGGCTACCTCAGTATGTTAACATTTGTCGAGGCTACCTCAGTATGTTAACATTTGTCGAGGCGGCCTTAGTGTGTTAACATTTGTCGAGGCTGCCTTAGTGTGTTAACATTTGTCGAGGCTGCCGTAGTGTGTTAACATTTGTCGAGGCTACCTTAGTGTGTTAACATTTGTCGAGGCTGCCGTAGTGTGTTAACATTTGTCGAGGCTGCCTTAGTGTGTTAACATTTGTCGAGGCAGCCTTAGTGTGTTAACATTTGTCGAGGCTGCCTTAGTGTGTTAACATTTGTCGAGGCTACCTCAGTATGTTAACATTTGTCGAGGCTACCTCAGTATGTTAACATTTGTCGAGGCGGCCTTAGTGTGTTAACATTTGTCGAGGCTGCCGTAGTGTGTTAACATTTGTCGAGGCTGCCGTAGTGTGTTAACATTTGTCGAGGCTACCTTAGTGTGTTAACATTTGTCGAGGCTGCCGTAGTGTGTTAACATTTGTCGAGGCTGCCGTAGTGTGTTAACATTTGTCGAGGCGGCCGTTGTGTGTTAACATTTGTCGGGGCTGCCGTAGTGTGTTAACATTTGTCGAGGCTGCCGTAGTGTGTTAACATTTGTCGAGGCGGCCTTAGTGTGTTAACATTTGTCGAGGCTGCCTCAGTATGTTAACATTTGTCGAGGCTGCCGTAGTGTGTTAACATTTGTCGAGGCGGCCTTAGTGTGTTAACATTTGTCGAGGCTGCCTCAGTATGTTAACATTTGTCGAGGCT
The DNA here is from genome assembly GCA_021962125.1 of Bulinus truncatus. Taxonomy (NCBI): domain Eukaryota; kingdom Metazoa; phylum Mollusca; class Gastropoda; family Planorbidae; genus Bulinus; species Bulinus truncatus. Next base: position 3,467,798 of record JAGDYQ010000090.1, on the reverse strand, counting down.
GCCGTAGTGTGTTAACATTTGTCGAGGCTGCCGTAGTGTGTTAACATTTGTCGAGGCGGCCTTAGTGTGTTAACATTTGTCGAGGCTACCTCAGTATGTTAACATTTGTCGAGGCGGCCTTAGAGGATGGCAAGTGGGGAGACCGCCCCAGGCACAGCGCCTTCGAGGGGCCCGTTTATGGACTTGTTGTATCTCACCCAACTGTAAAAGAACTAAACGTTTATATCAGACATATGATACTCGCCCCATACCCCCCTCTCCTCCGCACTGCTTCAGCCCTACTCACGCCAAAATGTTTTACCTACCCCTTGCACTACAAGCCACATCTCCCCTTGCACTACAAGCCACATCTCCCCTTGCACTACAAGCCACGTCTCCCCTTGCACTACAAGCCATATCTTATTTTTCGGTCATATGTTTCTAGCAGTGTTCACAGTGATAATATTTTCATCTAAAATGACAGTTTTCAATCCAGTTGTGACATTGATGTAACATGTCATGCATCAATGTACTCGATCCTTGTTCATCGTATAGGGTAAGTAGTTCTCAAAGGATGAACCGTGAGTCTTCATACAATGATAACCATCGGGTTAGGTCAGACATGGGCCAATACGACCAGTCGAACTATTTGATACATTCCCTTTAAAACTATTAGACCAAGCTTTATTTACTATTCTAGGTACTTCCTCTTGTTGAAACTACAGGACTTGGCTTTGTTTACTATACTAGGTGCTTCCCCTTTTTGAAACACCTGGACTAAAGTTTGTTTACTATACTAGGCACTTCCCCTTTTTAAAACTACTGGACCTGGCTTTGTTTACTATACTAGGTAGTTCCCCTTATTGAAACTACTGGACTTGGCTTTGTTTACTATACTAGGTACTTCCCCTTGTTAAAACTGCAGGACTTGGCTTTGCTTGCAATGAACCTGATTCAAACATCCTGCCTGACATTTTACACATTTGTCTCTTCACCCCAAAAAAATTAACAAAAAAAAAAACAACAAATAAAAAACAGCAATAATTTCACTCAGCATAAAATTGACCAAAACAAAAACAAATTCTTATGGTACACCCAAATGTTTGTATTTGCCTTTTTTTTCAGAAATTAACAGATCAAACTATTATAAGCAAATGAAACTATCTGAAACAAAGACACCAGTATGGTATTATATTTTGAAAGCTATGAACAATCTCTCAGCCAAATGTATTTGTTGTAACAAGATACTTAGAAGCGGGAGTGGTACAACTTAAGGTCTTCCCAGTCACTGTAACCGCTGCACATTCCACTGTCTTGAAAAAATATTGGTGTCTCTGGCATTCCTAGAGGATCGATTTCTTCGGCATCTTGTTTAATATAAAAACTCCTTGTTTAGTTTCTGATATGAACATTTGAAACATGTTTAGATTGTGATATGAACTTTTGAAACATGTTTAGATTGTGATATGAACATTTGAAACATGTTTAGATTGTGATATGAACATTTGAAACATGTTTAGATTGTGATATGAACATTTGAAACATGTTTAGATTGTGATATGAACATTTGAAACATGTTTAGTCACGATGATCTATTCAAGAGATTCTTTTTTTTAAATGTACAAAGTATTATTATTATTATTCAGGGAGTTAATTGATAACATGCTATATGTGAATCTTTTTGCAAATCTCAGGTAGTGAGAGTAAGGTAGTGAGAGAGAGAGAGGGGGGGGGAGAGATAGTAAGGTATAGAGAGATAGTAGGTAGTGAGAAAGAGAGAGTAAGGTAGTGAGAGAGAAAGGTAGTGAGAGAGAGTAAGGTAGTGAGAGAAAGGTAGTGTGTGAGAGAGAAAGGTAGTGTGTGAGAGAGAAAGGTAGTGAGAGAAAGGTAGTGTGTGAGAGAAAGGTAGTGAGAGATAGAGAGTAAGTTAGTGAGAGAGAGAGAGAGAGAGAGAGAGAGTGTAAGGTAGTGAGATAGAGAAAGGTAGTGAGAGAGAGAGAGAGAGAGAGAGTGTAAGGTAGTGAGACAGAAAGCTATTGAGAGACAGAGAAAGAGTAAGGTAGTGAGCGAGCGAGAGAGAGAGAGAGAGAGAGAGAGAGAGAGAGAGAGAGAGAGAGAGAGAGAGAGAGAGAGAGAGAGAGAGTAATGTAGTTAGAAATGAATTAAGGAATGAAGCGTCGTTAGTATTCAACAGTATAAAGAATCACTCTTGATAATGAAGCGAATACATCTTGGTAAATTAACATCAAGCTAATGTACACACAATGGCCTACATATCCAGAAGTTCAAAATAACAAAGACAAAATACTAACTTTCTTCTTTAAGTATTACACTACAACGAGATTTGAATTTATTAAGTAATCTTTGCGGCTCTATCTCTATATACCTTAACATATTATCTGATATCATTTTTGTAAGTTTATTTTTAAAATTATTTCTATCGAACTTTGTTCAAATTATCTCACTGAAGTGGATACTAAAGGGCTATTGTGTCAGTGTGGCTAATATTTTTTTACCAGGAAAAGATACAATGAGATAAAACAAATATAGTAATTGGGTAGCCAACCAAAGGCGTCACTTACCTCCAGTGGCGGTCTGGCCCTTTTCCGCCCTCTCATAGTTGCGCCCACTGGAGTCTAAGCCATTACTACTGCACCGACTAAATCCACTTAAGATGATCGATAACAATGAATGCAATGAGCCATTTGTTGCTAATTCTTTCTCTATACTTGTACGATATGTGATTCTTAATGAAAGTAGTTATATTAACATTAATGAAAAAAGATGCAAACAATCTTTGTATGGAACTGTCCGCATCGCAGTTCCAGCGGCGCCTGTCTGTTGTACTAATCACACGAGCTTGGTTCTATTTTCTGAAGAATTGATTTTATATACGACGTGAAATTTTGGGCGCAATATGAGAATTGTAATTCATGAGGGGATAAAATAAAACTTCAAAATATTCAGGGCTAAGTGTGTCGACAGACTTTGTTGATTGTAAAATTGACCAAAATTATACTGAAAGTAATATCACTTTAAAATTCATTGATTTATAAACGGCCAAGTAAAGGAATGGAACAGGATTTCGAGATTGTAACCCTCGCTTTATAATTTTTATAGTCATATAAATCTCTATAAATATTTATATCACCTAAAGAATGATTAAGTTTTGATGTAAGCGTATGTTTACAAACAAATCTTTTATAAACATGTTTGTTAACTTTTAAGACAAAGTCCGAACATTTTCTGAAGCAGCTCCTCCATTACGAGCCGCCAATGACAGCAAGATAGCTGGTACTTAAAGATACTTTAACTTTTCTCACTATCTAAAAAACAAACCAACTCAAACTGATAGCTTACCGTTTAGTTGACATGTCTGGACAGTACTAGTGCAGTCATTTTTAGCCTCTTAAGGTAAATTGTATGGTTACATTTTTTACTCAGTACATTTATTTTGTTTATTATGTATGCACCGATCAGTGAATTAACTATTGGCTTAGTAAATAGCTGGGCACCAGTGGCGCAACTAGGGTAGGGCGGAGAGCGTTCAACCCTCGGGCAGCTCTTACTTAGCCATCTGACAGGATCGAAACTAGGCGTAATTTATAATTAGTAGGTCACGGGAATGTATTGACGTATTCAGAGTACACCAGAGTGAAACTATTGTAAGGTTGGTGATACTTTAGCACATCCAGGCTTTTCCACATCACTGAATGCAGTCAAATAGAATCTATTAAATTCTACCAAAGTGTAGGTCTTATTTTGCAGTAAATAGATAGTGAACAAGATTAATTATTATCCATCACTTTTTTAATAAATATTTCTGGATATATTTATGTTATGGCAGAGACTATGGCAGGGACGTGATAGGCAATGGCAGGGACGTGATAGGCAATGACAGGGACGTGATAGGCAATGACAGGGACGTGATAGGCAATGACAGGGACGTGATAGGCAATGACAGGGACGTGATAGGCAATGGCAGGGACATGATAGGCAATGGCAGGGACGTGATAGACAATGGCAGGGACGTGATAGGCAATGACAGGGACGTGATAGGCAATGACAGGGACGTGATAGGCAATGGCAGGGACATGATAGGCAATGGCAGGGACGTGATAGGCAATGACAGGGATGTGATAGGCAATGACAGGGACGTGACAGGCAATGGCAGGGACGTGATAGGAAATGGCAGGGACGTGATAGGCAATGACAGGGACGTGATAGGCAATGACAGGGACGTGACAGGCAATGGCAGGGACGTGATAGGCAATGGCAGGGACGTGATAGGCAATGATAGGTAGCCAGGACGACAACGATTGCTTCATTCTTATTAAACTAGATTTTGTTTAATCGGAATTTGTGATAGATTATTGTCTGTTTCCAGATTGTTGAGTTACACTGTACAGAAGGAAAACATACTTTTCAGCAATCCAATGAACACAAAATTGAAGTTTAGGTAGTGATCATATTCTAAAATGTGCAAGTTGTATAATCTGTTAAGCTGTTATGTAAGCAGTCATAACTGCCTCATGGCAGGGCATCTCGGCCATTCTTGGGGGCCCTGCACCAATAGGACTGAAAAGTTTGTGTTCAGAGGGGCTTCAGATTTGAAAGCAGTTGCTATGACAACATTTTATTTACTTCCTCAAATCTAATTTACCAGGGGTTCCAAAAAAGTTAATTTGCTTAATGCCACTACAAAGTGAAAAGTTAATTTTTAGTAGAATTTCAGTTTATTCTTAAATAAGTCACCATTTTCGAAATAGGATAAAAAAATATAGCTGTTATTATTCTATTTTTTTTAATTTTCAAAATATGAGACACTGTTTTCTACAGGTATTCGACTAAAGAACAGTCCCAAATAGTCCCGAATATTCCTCAATAGTCCAAAATAATGTCCAATAGTAACTCATAGTCGCCAGTTTCTTTAACAATGGGAAATATTAACTCAAACACAAATTCTCTCGAGGACGAAGCGAAAGAAATAGTTGAATGTTTCATACATACTGAGAAATATATCAAAGAAAATGATTTTTTTAAATGTATTAACCATGCTCCTGGATATATAAAAGATTTTAAAACGTGTCACTTGTGTTGCTGCCCTACTGATGACAATCTGGTCTCAAAGCACAATAATGAAGTCCTTAAAAATCTAAAACCTGGAGATGCAATTTTGATTTTAACACATATTTATGCCCACTGGGCTCTATATATGGGTAAGTATGTTTAAATTAGGGACCTGTTTAAAATGTGCCTGTCACTGTAGCTAAAGGCTTCGCCACTGAACTATGTAAGAATGTTCTCAAAATGAATTATTTGTTTTTTTTCATTCGGTTAGGAAGGACACGGTATTTTCTCTCATCTCGATGTCCCGAAAAAATGTTTTCTGACAACTGATGCACAAGTTAAAGAAGAATCCATTGACAATATAGTGAGAAATTGTTATGGGAAAATATCGTACATTGTGAAATACAAATTTGATGATTCTACCAGGTTTGGGTATCAATATATTACATTTTATGTTTGTGTTGCTTTGGGCATACATATGTTGAAATCAATTGAATTTGTAGCTTCAAGTATAATAATATTGAATTTGGTTGGTTTGGTAAATATATAGTTTTTTCATTTAGTCTAATTGATGGCTACAGTTATAAAATCGATGGAATTAAATAAAAAAAAATCTAAAATGGAGACTATTTTAAGTAATATGAATAGTAAACGAAAATTGTTTAATGGTTCTCTGTATTTGACATGTTTACATCAATATAAAACTCCATTTTCAACTTTTCTGTCTCGTAAATAGCTTCAGCCTTTCATTAACAAGCATTTATTTTTTTTTTATTATCTGAACATGTCTTTAAAAAGAATCTACTTAAAAAATTATGAAATGTTTCAAGTTACCTACATACATTTTTCTTTTAAGCCTATATGCATCAAAACGTTTTTCTTCTCTCAAATCTTTCATATTCTACAGAACACGTTTCAATTATAAAATTTGAAAATTTTGAACTTAAGAATTTACAAAATAGTTTTGATGTGATAAATTGACAAAAACTGCAGAAAAATTTGATTATTTTTTTATTATTCAAAACTTTAATACACATTTTATTGTTAAGGTCAGTTAATGTCCAAGCTATGTCCAATACACTTTTTATTATAAAGGTCAGTTAATGCCCAAGTTACATTAAACCGAGCTCGAAGTAGGAAAGGTGAAAAATGGAAGTATCACCTGTTTAATAACAATTGTGAGCATTATGTCAAGTGGTGCTTGTATGGTATACCCACAAGCGAACAGGTAATTTTTGGTCCACTTGACTTCGTAGACCTAGTATTAGTAGGTAATCTATCTATCTATCTATCTATCTATCTATCTATCTATCTATCTATCTATCTATCTATCTATCTATCTATCTATCTATCTATCTATCTATCTATCTATCTATCTATCTATCTATCTATCTATCTATCTATCTATCTATCTATCTATCTATCTATCTATCTATCTATCTATCTATCTATCTATCTATCTATCTATCTATCTATCTATCTATCTATCTATCTATCTATCTATCTATCTATCTATCTATCTATCTATCTATCTATCTATCTATCTATCTATCTATCTATCTATCTATCAATCATCAAATCAATCATTAATGGGTTTATATATTGTATTGTATATAGCATAAAACCATCAATACATTTTTCTCTCAGAGTTAGACCGGCAACACTCATGCCTCGTCCCTTTGAAACATATAGAGGATCAAACATGTTTTGCATAAAATACACATGAGTAATACATACAAATGTTTTTGACGGATGAATTGTTGATAAAAGGGCCACATTCACAGTTGCATATCCAACTCTGCCTCCTGATTCAATTTGTCTTTTATACATTTCTTTATCTTCACTACAAAGCCAACTTCCATTTGTTTTTGTTAAATCAAACAAATTAACAAGATTTCCTATAAATTCTGCGTTTGGTCGCTTTCTGTATTTTTCAAAAGAGGTGAAAAGTTTTTCGACCTTTGCCGACACTTGCTGTTTAGAAAGAACAGGAAAATTCTGTTTACCCCAAACCTTCAACAATTCCTCAGTTATTTTTCTCATTAGGTTTCGTCTTCCTTTCAATTCCTCAAAAATTCCCGAAAATCTTTCGACAAAAATTTTGTTGGAAGGCATTTTACATAGCATTTCGCTCATGCCCTGTTTAAGGTTGGGTATACTAAGACGGCGGTTAATGCTTGATTTCAAGTTTTGTGCCCATATTCCCGTCCCCCGCCACTTCCATTGCTGATTTTGACATTTTACTTTGTAAAGACATATTTCCAAGAAGAAGCTCTCAACAGCAAATCTCCAAAAACAATACTGCAAAGAAAAAAATTAGTTTAAATGATACGATATAGTATAAATTTACAGTTTGAAACCTCACATATGTTTGGTCAAGTTTTTGCTTATGGCAAGGTCTAAAACAAGATGACTGTAATGGACAGCACAATCCACAAATTGTTTGAAATATAAATATCTTCGTTTCAATCAGATTGTCCAATAGAAAAGCAATATATGTAAACAATTATGTACTCTCGAAAATGTCATATTCTCCTTAAACTGTTAGTTTATTTGACAACCCATCCACTCATGTTTAAGAAATTCGATATGAAGCTAGGCGCGGGAAGTTTTTTCATGAACCAAAAAAATGAACATAAAAAATGTTATCTTTGGGTAAAAGTTCATCTAATGCAACATCAGGAAAATCAAAGTTCTGAAAAAAATTCTCCAGTCATAACCCTAATATATATATTTCAGATAGACTACATCAAGAAAAAATTAAATAGTATGGAATTCCAACAGCTGACATCATCAAACTCTGCAGTAAGTATGATTATCTATCTATCTATCTATCTATCTATCTATCTATCTATCTATCTATCTATCTATCTATCTATCTATCTATCTATCTATCTATCTATCTATCTATCTATCTATCTATCTATCTATCTATCTATCTATCTATCTATCTATCTATCTATCTATCTATCTATCTATCTATCTATCTATCTATCTATCTATCTATCTATCTATCTATCTATCTATCTATCTATCTATCTATCTATCTATCTATCTATCTATCTATCTATCTATCTATCTATATCTATATGTTTATTACGTTTGTCTGCCATATAATTCGTTCAACTGACAGTCTTCGTTTTTTCCTATTCCCCCCCCCCCCCCCCAGCTCAAATTGTGTGCCAACAAACAAATAATGGAAGGCTTGACCGAATACGTATGTTTTTGTTTTCTGTCCTTTGGACATTTCAAGTAAAAGTTAAATTTTAATTAGTACATGAAACAATTATTTACATTTCCATATACATTTGTGAACATGGCATCTAATCTTTACTAGGTCATGTCTTATTATACTTTAAATTATGCATACCAAAAATTCATTATTATAATAGCCCATAGCAGTAATATAATATTTTTTAAACCATGCAGAAAAAGTTTATCTGTAATAGAGTCGTCATGCATCAAGCTGCTGCTCCGGAATCTATTACCGCCATTGTAAGTCCTACTTTTCAGAGATTTCTTTTTATTTTCATTCAACACCTGGTGTTATGGTACTGATGGTCGGGTGATTCAACACCTGGTGTTAGGGTACGGATGGTCGTGTGATTCAACACCTGGTGTTATGGTACGGATGGTCGTGTGATTCAACACCTGGTGTTATGGTACGGATGGTCGTGTGATTCAACACCTGGTGTTATGGTACTGATGGTCGTGTGATTCAACACCTGGTGTTATGGTACTGATGGTCGTGTGATTCAACACCTGGTGTTATGGCACTGATGGTCGTGTGATTCAACACCTAGTGCTATGGCACAGATGGTCGTGTGATAATGCTCTCAATTTTCGACCTTAAGGTCACAGGTTCAATCTCCATTGAGGACCAAGTATTTTCAGGTTATGGTTCAAGCCCCCGTCTTATCTGCCGTGGTGCCTCAATGGTTATTGCACCATCGACTATGGTGGGGGGGGATGAAAGAATCGCACCATAAAAACATCCTTCCTAGTGGTTTTTAGAATCTAAGACATTTAATCACATCCTTACAGTTCACGAAGACATTTTTTTAAAAATATTTTTCAATAAAAAAATTCAATGCTGCTATAAATGTTTAAAATGTAACCGTCTAAAAGATGCAATAATAACCGAACTTCACTTCTATGAATTCTTTTTAAAATAAATAATGCAGAATACATGTGTCTTTACGCCCCAAGTAATACACACCGCTTATTTATTGTATCAATACGCGCAAATGAAAAGAAACTAAATTTCTTTCATGTTATTCAACATAATTTTTTATTTATTGACACTTTTCAGAACGCACAAATTGATCTCCAGATGTAGAATACTGTAGCCTTCATCATTCTGTTTTTTATTGTATCATTAATAAGCAAATTATGGTATATAAACTGAAGGAGGAATGAAAAAAGTGAAAAACTCGATTTTCTTATGTTGTATTCATATTTTTGTTGCTTTTTTAATCCTAAGATCGCAATTTTTTATTTTTACATGAAGTTATAAATATTAATTTTTATAAAGTTATGTTTTACTGTTTTGCATTTTATTTTCATTGCCATTATATTGTATTTGGCCTATGAAGCTGTGAAGGATACGTTATGAAATGTTAAATGTAGATCTAATTTTTATTAGGCTTTTTATTATAATGAATTGAAATATTATGTAAATAATTTTTAATTTTTATTAGGATTTTTATTATAATGAATTGAAATATTAAGTAAATAATTTTAACTGCCAATTATAGAAATACAAATTAAAAAACGTATTCATTTATACAGTAAAGTTCCCTAACTCTGATATCAAGCGATGTGAGCATTCTGTTGTTTTTTTTGAGTAATGTTCCTTTATTTTAACTTACTGTTACTATCTCATTCATTGTTGTGTTTATTAAATTTTTTTAACTTACAATTCGGATTGCCAGCCACTGATGGGTCAGGACAAATTTTAAGTGGGTCACAAACATTTGTAAATTTATTATTAAAGGTTTGAGAATGTATAATTTAGTAATTATAACCATATCGCTCTGTTACAAGACTAATAGTTTATAAATCTACGCAAGGAACCTAAGCCATATTCAGTGGGGGGGGGGGGGGGAGGGCGGACCGCCCCGGGTGACAGGATATGGAGGGTGACACTATGTCACCTCCAACAAAATTTTGGTGGTTTTGGGACATGTTCGGCAAGCGGAGTCGGTGTGCCTTCGTATCCTGCAAAATCCTGAAGTAGTTGCATTCCGCAACGGTTCATAATACGAATGACCTATACGTTTGCTGGACGATAATTTTTTTTTCATGCCGTTCATTTCAGCTAATGCGTCATTGTTGCAAGGCTGAGTTCCACGTAGCTTCGAGTAGTCCAAATCATCTATTTGCAAACCATCGAGAGACCGAGCTCTGCTAAGAGTTACATATGGTTTGACCCGGTATGATGCGGAATTTAGTATTGTCACGGCAGATACAGGTTTACGGCAAATTTCAGCCCAATCAAGCAATGCAAAGTGCGTCAAAATGACGCTGCAAGATTTTACACTAACAGACAGACAGACTCACACACAGAATGTCAACCTAAATACAATTTATAATTATAAAACAAACAAGCAAACAAAAAACAAAAACCAATTAAGAATGTTTCAAACCTACATGTTTGACAGTTGACCATTCTTCCATCAATATACATTCATAGTGCTTCATATTGAAATAAATCCTTAACAGAATAGATATAACATTTAACTTAATACACTAAATTTTACACACGTGTGTTTTTAAAAAAATTATTATGCATTTTTATGGTGTAATTCACAACAGACCTGTATTTAGGCTATTCATCAAGTTACACGGTACTATACTTTCCTTTATTTACACTAAAACTGTAACGATTTCAGAGATCAAGCCAGCCTGATAACACATATTAAGAAATACGACATTGAAATAACACAGCAATGGAAAGTAGGGGAAAAAACACCACAATTTTAAAAGAAATAACAAGAGATATTTACTATATGTAGTACGGTATAAACAGTTATAAAATTGAGTACAGAAAGTGGTAAACATTATCAGATAAACACTATTACAAGGATGATCTCTTTAATATAAAACGATACCGAACTGCAATAATTTTGTTTTTTTCCTTTCGTTCTATTGATTAGATTTCATGTTTCCTTTTAGGCTAATCATCAGCAGCTAGCTCAGCAATCGTGTGACCTCTGGGTTAATTCAAATAATAGTTTCGCGCCATTTTCTGGCACGTAGCTTGAAACACCTTGAAGAAAAGAAAAAGATTCAAAAAATTGTTGAATAAGTTAAACTTGAGACATACGAACTAAACATGTGTTTTGATAAATAAATATGAATGTTTATCACACTGCATAAGTAATACACATTGTTTATCATGACTATCTTTACCTTTTGGTATCCCGTCTTCCTGTGGGTATCTACTGATTCTCCACCATGTTGAACCATCAAGTGTTCTCGGTTGGCCATTGATTGAAGTTATCATGTGGCCAAGTGTTGGAAAATATTCGCTGTAGGAAATTTTTGATTAGTTAACCGTCTAAAAGAAAAAGGTGATTAAAAAAGTCCAATTTTTATTGGTTTCTAGTAGCTAAATATAAATCACTTGACTGTGAATAAATGGCCTTACCTATGCGGGGACGGATAGTCGAGCGATAAAGCGCTCGGCTGTCAATCTGAGTGACTCGCTATAGCATTGCACTATCGGCTATGGCGGGGATGAAAGAAGGGCACCATTAAAACTGGTTCATGGGGGACTATGAGATTTCATCTCATCCTTACAGGGACTTTACACACATAAAGGCCGCTGCTGTAAAGCTACCACCATTAGTTGATAAAGCAATTACGTCGCTAGAAATACATTTAACACAATTTTAGCTTCTTTATCAATAAAAAAAATTGATTAAATTTAAAGTTGAGTGTATTTTTTTGTATTACACAAGGTAACACAGGTACCCCCTCTAGTAACACAGGTACCCTCCCGCTAGTAACACAGGTACCCTCCCCCTAGTAACACAGGTACCTCCCCCTAGCAACACAGGTACCCTCCCGGTAGTAACACAGGTACCCTCCCGCTAGTAACACAGGTACCCTCCCGTTAGTAACACAGGTAACCTCCCGTTAGTAACACAGGTACCCTCCCGTTAGCAACACAGGTACCCTCCCGCTAGTAACACAGGTACCCTCCCGTTAGTAACACAGGTAACCTCCCGTTAGTAACACAGGTACCCTCCCGGTAGTAACACAGGTACCCTCCCGGTAGTAACACAGGTACCCTCCCGCTAGTAACACAGGTACCCTCCCGTTAGTAACACAGGTAACCTCCCGTTAGTAACACAGGTACCCTCCCGTTAGCAACACAGGTACCCTCCCGCTAGTAACACAGGTACCCTCCCGTTAGTAACACAGGTAACCTCCCGTTAGTAACACAGGTACCCTCCCGGTAGTAACACAGGTACCCTCCCGTTAGTAACACAGGTACCATCCCGTTAGTAACACAGGTACCCTCCCGTTAGTAACACAGGTACCCTCCCCCTCCCGCAAAATGTGATTGCCACGCCCTCCTTAAGTAGGCTAAATAATTGTTTCCTATGTCGTTCCGCCTTCTTAGCTCGTGTCACGATCTTGGTCGATCGTTAGCCCGGTGCAGTTTTTCCCAAACTTTCGACACCTTTGTACCTCCTGTTTTAATTTAGATATACTGAGTACCACCCACAGTAAAATACTTAGTACCACCCATAGCCACGACTCAACTTATCAATGACATTCCCAGATAGTCTAGCCACGGCTCAACTTATCAATGGTATTCCCAGATAGTCTAGCCACGACTCAACTTATCAATGGCATTCCCTAACAAAAGAAAAAGGCATACTGAAGAAAATAAAACATTAAATCTACGTCAGATTTTTAAATGTACTTAATTCTTTGATGGCAATTATTTTCAATAATGTTTAAGTTAAACTTTGTTACATAGAAATGATAGCAGAATGGAAAGTAATGATTCATAGGTAAAACTTTGTTACATACAAATGATAGCAGAATGGAAAGTAATGATTCATAAGTAAAACTTTGTTACATACAAATGATAGCAGAATGGAAAGTAATGATTCATAAGTTAAACTTTGTTACATAGAAATGATAGCAGAATGGAAAGTAATGATTCATAAGTAAAACTTTGTTACATACAAATGATAGTAGAATGGAAAGTAATTGCTCAACTTGTAAAACCTATACTTCCTATGACTAAGATTCGATTTTTTTTTCTACTGCTTACTTTATTTGTTTCCCTTCTGCTGTCTGTTCTAGGTAGTACAGGAGATTTCGTGAAGCTATGTAGGGGACATCAGCAAACGTTTCAAAATTTGGCTCTATTATATTATTTCTTATTTTGATTCTGACATTTCCGTTTCTAAAAATATTCAAAAAATAACATTTATCATAGAATACATTCCTTGTTTTCTTTTTTTTTTTTAAATTTAACAATGTGTCAGAAATTAACTTACAAAAAGGATGTATTTTGTCCTTAATGTAAACTATTCCGAATTCCTCATGACAGGCGAAAAACAACGCAAACAAAAAAAATTCTTGAATATGTAAAACTGGGACAATATACAACCTTAGTATCTTAGACATATGTGAAAAATGAAAAAAAAAATCAAGAAGAGTTAATTAAATATTAAATAAAAAAAATTGATTTATCTACGGAATAATTTATCATTATAAAAGATCACTTATAGAAGATCACTATAGAAGATCACATATAGAAGGTCATTTATAGAATGTCACTATAGAAGATCACTTATAGAAGATCACTTATAGAAGGTCATTTATAGAAGGTCACTATAGAAGATCACTTATAGAAGGTCATTTATAGAAGGTCACTTATAGAAGGTCACTATAGAAGATCACTTTTAGAAGGTCATTTATAGGTCACTATAGAAGATCACTTTTAGAAGGTCATTTATAGAAGGTCACTTATAGAAGATCACTCTTATATTTTTCAATAGTTTAATGTGAAAGAAATCATCAAATGTGGAACTATTTTTTTTCCACCGTTGTACGTCGCTCTATCGCATGTCGTCTTTCTATTATTTATGTATCGTTGGGCCATAGTTTAAAAAATAATTCCAATTATCTATGTATCATCTGGCCATAGTTTCAAAGATAATTTCAATTACGTAGTGGCTACGGTTACGTCAAAGCGCAATTATCTATAATAAGATATTTATAACGTGTAAATCATTGGTAAGTAAAAATACCATTGTAACAAAAATGGTATTTTTGTCGGTCACATCCATTAAATTGTTTGTTAAAATTGTTATTAACTAACTAAACTTGAAATAGCACTTAAGAGATTCTTTTTATCAAAGCATACTGACTTTTGTATCTAATTACATTGTGATTCGAAATTAATTTTACTATTGATATATATATATATATATATATATATATATATGTATATAAATGTGTAGTTAAAAATTAAAAAAAAAAAAATTTCTTACACTTCGTTGTCGTCCAACTGGTTTGCCATTTTTCTTTTATGTTAGCAATATCAAAAGTGGTGATTTGGTTACTTCATATATACACCATTGAAATTTACAAATCAATACTGCACTACACTATTGGCAAAAGTATGTGTTGATATTTGTAGCGAATACATTTTAAACGATTGCCAAAAGAACTTTTTTTTTCTATTGCAGAAATGTCTGCTTAAGCTAACCAGGAGTTAGAAATCTGTATCGTAATAAAGTCTGACATTTTGGTCCAATAAAGACTAATCTTTTGGCTAGAAGTAAACGTTTGAATTTGTATGTGTGTTTGTGAACATGTCAGCGCCAAAATACAGACAATGAGACCTTCATTCCTCCTGGTGTGAGACTTTATTTTATATTTTATTAAATTGTTGTTAATTTTATCCATCTAGTCCAGGGGTCGGCCACCTTTTGAGACGGAAGAGCCAAAAGTTATAATTTACAATTTTCTCAGTTTTTAAAGAGCCACTAAAATTGTTGTTGCAATATTATGGTATTTGATTAGGATTAGGTATATAAAATAATATAATTATTATTATTTGCGCAATTGACATTGAAAGAGCCGCAACCTGAAATCGAAAGAGCCGCAAGCGGCTCGCGAACCACAGGTTGCTGACCCCTGATCTAGTTCCATCTCAGTATAGTCAGCAATATAAATATCGGGTACAAGAGGTACATCCTATACATTATCATATGTCATTATTTAAATACGTAATTATTCTTTTAATAATCGGTCAATAACTATTAATTCTATTTATTCAACAAATAATATTTTGAAATAAAATAGAAATAGCAACACTAAACTGATAAATTCGCTAAAAAAAAATTACCGGATTGTTATTGGGCAATGGGGGATAGAGATGTCTTAATAAGAAACTAAAAACAGGGCAAATGGAAACTTTAGAACGTTACTGTATTAATATTTTACTGTGTAGCCCTATTTAGGAAATATGTATTAATTCAATAATAAAACACTAGAAAATAGTTTTATTCTATAATTTAAAGATTGGTTAAAGGTAAAGCCACATATATTTCTATCAGTACCGGTATTCTAAATATTCCGTGGATATTGCACTTAACAATCAAACAAACAACTAGACAAGTATGAATCATTTCAATTTAAAACTTTCTTAAATTGGCCGCTTATTCATAAAATCAAAGAATGCATTGAACATCGTGTTCTAAAGAAAAGAGGAAAAAATATTAATTTGAAATAGTTTTGTTCTTTGAAAAATGTATATAACATAAATATAGACTACAATTGAATGTAACGTCGAATCTGTGAATCTTCAAAATTTTTTCGTGGACTTTTATAGGATCTTAGTAGCTGTCGTTCATATCAATTCAATTGCAGTAGACTGTTATTTTTATTACTGTTTGCTATCCTCACAGCCAAGCCAGACTTGAGATCGTACTTGGTGAAATAGTAAAGTACAGAGTGGATTTCGGTTTGTTGAAGTCCCGGCGCTGAGGAAAATATGGGCTGCCTAAAAACTTAGGTTTATTCACTATATATATATATATATGTATATGTATATGTATGTATGTATGTTTCATTGCTAAAAAACAACCACAAAAAAAACAACATCGTTAACTAAATTATGGATTACTACATTCTATATAATCTGTAGAATTCAAGATCACAAAACCGTATACACTAATTAGAATTTACCTTTCGGAGAGAAAAAAAGCTGTAGATTATAATAAAATTTCTATAAAATTATGATGAACTTGTTGACTTCCCGTTTTTTCCACTTAGACTATTAATAGCAATTCATTCTATACATTTCAGGCCAAGTTTTTGTGAAATTCGTGAAATTTAATTTTTAAATAATCATTTCAATTATCTAAGAAAAATTACACACACATACACACAAACTTTGGTCTACAATATAACAATGTCCAATAAATTGACATTATAATGAACGCTGTGTAGGATTAAGTTCAAAGACACGTTCAACAGTAAACTTTAGGTATTATTTTTAGACTTTGTTTACGGCGTTGCTACCAGAAACAGACTATGCAAGAACTGTACTCTGTCTTGATGTGAAAAAAAAATAATATGAAAAATTATCTTTCTTTATGTAGATATAATATTTGCAAAAAATCGACCAGACGAATGCTTCTACTGATGATCTGGGACGGATGGTCGTGTGGTAGAGCGCTCGACTGTCGACCTGAAGGTACCTGGTTCGATCTCTTGGTTAGGACCAAGGAAATTTTTCAGGTCTTAGCTCAAGTTTCCGATATTTCTCCCGTGGTGACTCCATGTTCATTGCACTATCGGCTATGGTGGGGATAAAAGATGGGCACCATAAAAACCGTCCCATTAGTGATTAATAGGATCACAGACACGCACACACACACACACACATACACTGATGATCTGGAGTTGTGAGCCCTCTATGGTCGGCTTCAATCTCTACTGAGAATCAAAAGATATTTTTCAGTTCATACAGACCGTTTTCTATATGTCATGTCTCTCGTAGTGCCTCCACGTCCATAGTAGAATCTTTTATGGGGTGGGTATTAAAGAGGCGATTTAGGTTGTAAGGATCTAAGGGAAAAAATTTCATTCTTACGGTGATTTCACAGATTGATGTTTTCGGATATTTACATTGTAAATGTAGTCACAATTTTACGGCTGAATGGCGACTAAATACAAATAAATACAGATCAAAATGAAATAAATAGGCCAACCAGTATAATATCTAGCCTAGTGGTGGGGAACCTTTTTTGGGCCTCGTGCCCAAAATGTAACCAAAAAAAAAAACTACAACATTTATTTATAGCTAAGTGCCAAAAATCCAAATTAAAATAAAAAGAAGTGATATTTAAGTATTTTACTCGAGTGCCGGCTGTTGCGGCTTTGCGTGCCAGCTGTTGCGGCTCTGCGTGCAGTTGCGGCTCTGTTAGCGATGCCTCCACATGTCCATTAAGATGTTAGCGATGTCTCGACATCACCAATAAGTTGTTAGCGATGTCTCGACATCACCATCAAGTTGTTAGCGATACCAACAAATGTACCCAAAAGAAAGCGTTTAACACTAGCATGGGCTCCAAAGTGTTTGTTATTAACATTCGACCTAATATAGAACGATAGATCATTAATAATGTTGACGGAAAAAACAATGGAAGATTTTTAAGGCAGGGTCGGTGTCTATGAAACTGCTTGCGTTGGAAGTGTAGTGAGGCTTGTGTGGAAGCACAGGGCACCATGCTACTGGATGTTCTGAAATAGCAATCTTGGAAATAAATTCTGACTATAGACCAGAAATGGGCAAACTATAGCCGAGTAAGGCCGGTTAGACGAATTTATTAGACCTACAATACTCCCCTCGTTACAATGATAATGTTTACAATTCATATGTTATTTTATATAAATACTTCATTTATCTGATCATAATCTGGCCCTTCCTGCTCTATACATTTTTATGGGTTATAAATTAAATCTGCGATCTGTTGTCTCATAATTCACACTTACTTTTAGGGCCGAACTAAGGTTGGTGTTGGCCTAATCATGTGAACGAAATGACAAAATGTTTCACAAATGTAATATTAATTAGGATCTTATAAGCATAATGGTTGATTCAGCCGTGTTAGCCTTAGTCAAATAAACATAACTGCTTGTCTCATTTGTACAGCGGAGAAGATATGAAAAGGCTTGGTTGGTGAAATAACTGAAAGTTTGGTCAGTGACTATCTGTAGCTGTGAAACTGCAGAGCACTAGATGGTAGTATGGGACGAATATGTCTGACCTATATATATATATATCAGTTGGATAAATGCTGAACGTACATTTTTGTTTACAGCGCTTCTGTAAGATAAAAAAAAGACTTTTTATTGAATTTGAACTATTTTACAGTCTGGTCATTACGATGAAAAAGAAATATTGTCAGCTGAGCATGCAATAATGAAAGGTCTAACACAATCTAATGAAGAATCAAGGGAAGCTGCAGTAAATACAATATGTCCCATCTTTTTTAATTCGATATCTCATATGGAAATATAATTTAGTACTGTGAATATTTCTGAATTTGTGATTTCATGGTTAGTCAGATATATATATATATATATATATATATATATATATATATATATATATATATATATATACTAGCTGCAAGTACCCGGCTTTGCCCGGGTTTAAAATAAGGTTTTCAGTTTACCCCTACCCACCTCTCTCCCTTCCTCTTTCTCTCCCTCCCCCCCTCTCTCTATATATATATATACTTATTATTATGGTTTCACACTTCTTTTAAAATCTTTCTTCATTCCTTTACCTTCCTCAAGCTGTACACATCAGAGAGCATGAAAAAACATCAACAATTCTTTGCATCACAAAGGCTCAATACAGCACCAGCGCGCAAGTTCTATTCGATCATAGGGAAATGACGTCACAGAGGAATTTTATTTATGGCGCCGTCGAGATTACTTTAATATAGTAAAATACTTAAATAAAAAAAATTAATTACAATTAAACTACCCATCGATATGAAACGAAACCTGTCCTATAACCTTCCCCATGTAATTATGTGTATGTGTAACAAATTTCACGTTATTTGTTTGTCTGGATCTTGAGTTATAAGGGAACAGACAGACAGACAACAAATGCGTCTTATAAGTATAGAGATATATATACACTAGTTGCAAGTACTCGGCTTTGCCCGGGTTTAAAATAAGGTTTTCTGTTTACCTTTTGTTTTCTCCCTACTCCCTCTCTCCCTCCCTCCCCCTCTCTCTCCCTCCTTACCCCCTCTCTCCCTTTCTCTTTCCCTCCCTCCCTTTCTCCCTCCCTCCCTAACTCTCCCATCTCCCTCTCTCTCCCTATATCCCTCCCTCCTTCTCTCACCACCGCCCCCTCTCTCCACCTTCCTCCCTTCCTCCTCCCCCTCTCTCCCTCCCTGCCCCCTCTCTCTTTATCTCTCACTCCCTACCATCCTCTCTCTCCCTCTGTCCTTCCCTCCCCTTTCTCTCACTCCCTCCCCTCTATCTCCCTCCCGCTTAATCTCCCTCCCATCCTCTCTCTCCCTCTGTCCTTCCCTCCCCTTTCTCTCACTCCCTCCCCTCTATCTCCCTCACTACTCCCTTCCTTCCTTTCTCTTTCCTTCCCTCCCTTTCTCTCTCCAACCCTCCCTCTCCCTCCCGCTTAATCTCCCTCCCTACCACCTCTCTCCCTCCCTCCCTCCTTCTCTCCCCCTCTTTGCCCCCTCCTTTCCTCTCCCTCCCTGCCCCATCTCTCTTTATCTCTCTTCCCCTCCCTCTCTTTTGTACAATTAAACGTCAAATTACGCTTCTTAAATAAACAGAAAACCTTATTTTAATCCCGGGCAAAGTCGGGTACTTGCAGCATGAAAAAAAAACAACAACAATATTTTTTTTTTCCCATCCCTAGCCCTTTCTTCACCGTCCGTTCAATTACACATTCACTTGGTGCGCGATTTTTATTTATAGTGAAGGCGATCCCATACCGTGAATACTTTAATATAGTAAAATACTAAAATAATTAATTACAATTAAACTACGCATTGAGATTGTATTAATAATGTTAATAATGTCACAGAAACATTTTAATTAACGTATTTCGGTTTATTAATGTGCACCTTTAATTTTAATCTTCCGAATACATAAAACGATAGGTAAATAGATATGACTATTGATTTCATCATGTTTACAATTGGAGTTTCCGGGAGTTAACCCTCTTTTAAAAATGTATCATAGGGAAATGACGTCATAGAGGAATTTTATCTATGGCGCCGTCGAGATTACTTTAATATAGTAAAATACTAAAATAAAAATAATTAATTACAATTAAACTACCCATCGAGATGAAACGAAACCTATCCTATAACCTTCCCCATGTAATTATGTGTATGTGTAACAAATTTCACGTTATTAGGTTTTCTGGATCTTGAATTATAAGGGAACAGACATAAGATATAAGTATATATATATATATATAATACTTATAAGACGCATTCGTTGTCTGTCTGTCTGTCTGTCTGTCTGTTCCCTTAAAACTCAAGATCCAGACAAATAAATAACGTGAAATTTGTTACACATACACATAATTACATGGGGAAGGTTATAGGACAGGTTTCGTTTCATCTCGATGGGTAGTTTAATTGTAATTATTTTTTTTTTATTTTAGTATTTTACTATATTAAAGTAATCTCGACGGCGCCATAAATAAAATTCCTCTGTGACGTCATTTCCCGATGATCGAATAGAACTTGCACGCTGGTGCTGTATTGTGCCTTTGTGATGCAAAGAATTGTTGTTGTTTTTTCATGCTCCCTGATTTGTACAGTTTGAGGAAGATAAAGGAATGAAGAAGGATTTTAGAAGAAGTGTGAAGCTTTAATAATAAGTATATATATATATATATATATATATATATATATATATATATAGAGAGAGAGAGAGAGAGAGAGAGAGAGAGGGAGGGAGGGAGAGAGAGATAA
Organism: Bulinus truncatus; assembly: GCA_021962125.1. Taxonomy (NCBI): domain Eukaryota; kingdom Metazoa; phylum Mollusca; class Gastropoda; family Planorbidae; genus Bulinus; species Bulinus truncatus. The sequence goes on along the minus strand of JAGDYQ010000090.1, from coordinate 3,446,730 downwards.
AGAGAGAGAGATAGAGGGAGCAGGAGGAGAGAGAGGAAAGGAGGGTAGGAGGGAGGGAGGGGGAGAGAGGATGGAGGGTGATGGACAGGGGGGAGAAAAGGAGGGGGAGAGAGGGAGATGGAGCAGTAAAATACTAAAATAAAAATAATTAATTACAATTAAACTACCCATTGAGATGAAACGAAACCTATTCTATAACCTTCCCCATGTAATTATGTGTATGTGTAACAAATTTAACGTTATTTGGTTGTCTGGATATTGAGTTATAAGGGAACAGACAGACAGACAGACAGACAGCAAATGCGTCTTACCATTTAATTCAGCCATTTGAAAAGCTAGGTGCCGAAAGTTAGTCGGTGTGAGACCATGATAAATTTCGGAACTTTGAATGAGATAGTCTTCTAAGGTAAGCCCTTCCTCTGCACTAAATACTTGGCCGTGTTTATAATTAGGAGCAAGTCGTGATGTCGGATCATTCTTATATTTTGTGATGTATCGGCACAAAACACTCTTCGAGATTCCCTTTTCTTCTGCAACTTTCCGTATACTTCTGTTTACGTTCAAAACTAGTAGGACACATTCCATAACGCATCAGTCTTTCATACATAACATCTAGGCATTGCTGGTTAATACAATCTACACGAAATAAAAAAAAATATCCACACTATAGGTATTGGTACTTAATTAAACTATTACAAAACTATGCCTATTGTCTAAATCAATGCAGGAGTATTTAAAGATTAAATTATTTCTAAAAAACATTATACAATTTCACATATGGTTTTTTAAAATACTGTTAATGACATATAAAAAGAAACTTGGGGGAAACTAGGAGATTGTCTCACTTTGCCCCATGCATAATGTACCAATTTTCCCCGATAACATGTGCGCCAAATATTTAAATGCTGTTAAATTAAACCGCATTATTTTAGCGAACTAGACATTATCATAAAAAAAATATAATAAGGCAGCCTACCTGCGTGATAAAGACAAAATCGGTTAAGTATAACCTCAAAACCCGTCTTCAAAAATTAAATCTGATAAAAAAAAAACTTTAAAACTATGAAAATCTTTAAAATGCAACCATTACTACAAAACCGCCATTTTTGGTGTGATTACAAAATATGTCGCTGGGTTAGGTCACGGCATGACCCATATAATACTAAAAAAGGGATGGATTGCACAAGTCTGTCGTCACATTCACTGTCCCAGTTCGCCTTCGGACCAGTTCACCCCGTCCTCCCCTATCTATCTATCTATCTATCTATCTATCTATCTATCTATCTATCTATCTATCTATCTATCTATCTATCTATCTATCTATCTATCTATCTATCTATCTATCTATCTATCTATCTATCTATCTATCTATCTATCTATCTATCTATCTATCTATCTATCTATCTATCTATCTATCTATCTATCTATCTATCTATCTATCTATCTATCTATCTATCTATCTATCTATCTATCTATCTATCTATCTATCTATCTATCTATCTATCTATCTATCTATCTATCTATCTATCTATCTATCTATCTATCTATCTATCTATCTATCTATCTATCTATCTATCTATCTATTTCTACCTCTGTCTCTCCCGTAGTGCCCGTAAAACAAAAGATTTACATTATAACTTAATAGAACACTGTAAACTAGGCATTGATTATTTACTATCTTTGTTAAGCTAATTTTTAATGCCAATTCAAGATACAATATTTTAACCCGAGATTTCTCTGTATCCCATGATGAGAACTATTCATGTCCTGACGTCCCGTGTTAAACGAAATGCCGTGAAATGAAAAACCCTAATCACGTTCATTAGTTGGCACTAGACAAAATTAGAAAATGGCGACCTTTCGAAGACTTTCCCTTTCGTAAATATACCTTATGATCCACTGTAAACAGATATACCGTATGCTCCACTGTAAACAGATATACCCTATGCTCCACTGTAAACAGATATACCCTATGCTCCACTGTAAATAGATATACCCTATGCTCCCTGTAATAATCAGTTTAGGCTGGAGAATTTACAGTTGGCACAGAGATGGTTTTAATTATCTGGCCACTTAGTTTAGCGGAAGTGAGATGAACAGATGATAATTAATAGACGATATATTTGGTAGACTAGTAGACGGACTTAATTATTCATCTCACATCATTTTATTCCATGTATGTACTTCCATAGATTGAATAAATAAATATATATATATGTTTGATACATAGAGGTCTACTCAGTGATTTATACATGTAGTTCGTCTTTTAGATATATAATAATATACACGCTCAAGTCAAGTTAGTTAAATCATATACTCTGAAGAGACTGAAATATATTTACACCTACCAAGAAACAGAAGTACCACGAAAATAATATATATATTATACATACAATTGATCTACTAATCTACACACAAAAACTAACTATGACACTCCCCTGTAAAGGACTGTTGCTCAACCAAAAAATAGATTGATGAAGGTCAAAAACCTCTCAATAAAATGAACGACCTCGAAATCAATTTTTTCTTCTGTCTCCGGGTCTCAGATGATGTATGTCCAACTCTGGACCGATGAGATTTTGTTTTAATTGAAAGGCAGATAAAATCGATAAAACGATTCTAACTATTTCTATTGTGTAATACTGTACCAGAAATTATATCAATAATGTAGTGCACTCTGCTGTTATTCTTGGTAAGACATATGTAACACTAAGTGTTTAACAGTTAGTAGAAAATCTGCCATACGTGAGAATAGGGCCTCTTGTCGGTTCGCGGATTAAATGGTATAGGGCCACCCAAGAAACATTAAATTATTTCCTTCTTATTTACTCTGTTGTATTTCTCTCGGGATTGTGCGACTTTCCGTGGACGAGAGGTTAACCGGGAGCTGAGAGGTTGTGAGCGGCTGTGGTTTTATAAATCATAACAGTCTGAAATATAAATAATCAACGTGAAGATGTCAGCATGTCTATTGCAACTTATGCCATCATAGGCATGAATCGGTCAATGACAGTGTGTCTCAAATCATTTGAAAAGTGAGTCTGTATTTCACCTAAGTAAATGTCATTGACTCTGAGCATGGCAGTGAGTTTGCCTGTATCTCCTGTCAATAGTTATATGTGAGTGAGTCTTTTAATAGCTTCTGTAAGCAGAAGTTTGGGTCAGCGAGTATGTCTGTATTTCCTGTCATAAATGTGCGTATTTGTCCCTGAGTCTGTGTGTATCTTCTGTCTAGATATGCATGTGTCAGTGAGTCTGTGTGTATCTTCTGTCTAGATATGCATGTGTCAGTGAGTCTGTGTGTATCTTCTGTCTAGATATGCATGTGTCAGTGAGTCTGTGTGTATCTTCTGTCTAGATATGCGTGTGTCAGTGAGTCTGTGTGTACATCCTATCAATAGATTAGTGTATAATTGCCATAGATGTGTATAAGTCTTAGCGTATCTGTGTGTGTCTTTTTACAATATATGTCTGTTTCAAGTCTACACATGTCAGTGTGTGTGTCTGTGTGCACCTCCCTTCAATAGAAACTAAGACGTCGGGAACCGCAATTGACGCTGCAGTAAATAGTGGAAATCAAATCCGGCAATAACGATCTTGTTCAATGTGCAATGACAATGTGACAGATTTTAGCTGTACAGCGATTGCCTATAACTACTGATCGATATATCTTTAATTCACTAATAAAAATCAACACAGTCTATTACTTGAAAAAAAATTCGTAACTATCACGTATGTAGTGCAAGTTTTATAGCTGTCTTTTATGAGTCTTAATAATCTATACTTATATTCTACATACTTCTATTTTACACAAGCTATCTGTCTTATCAACATATATAGGTTTATTACCAGTACTTCTTAGTTTTTTTAATGCTGACGATAATCATATCTCGGCTTCTAATTTTGATATATTTAGAAATGGGGTGTTTTTGTAATGTACTCGCCAAACTATCTTCCCCCTCCTCCTCTCCTCTATCTTTCTTTCTCTCTCTCTTATATATATATATATATGTGTGTGTGTGTGTGCGTGTTTGTTTCTTTTGTATGTGTATTTAAGTATGTGTTGTATGCAGGTTTTTTTTTGCCATGTAGCGCGCCGGATCTGCGATCCGGCACCTCTGAAATGCAACCTGGCACCTCTTATAGTTTTCTTCATTTGGTAAAAAGTTAAAAACTTCAGAGACCCACCACCTCTTATTGAAGAGACCCACCACCTCTTATTGAGCAAAAAAACCCCTGGTTGTATGTGTATTCATGTGTATATATATATATGGTTATCCATTCTCTATACAAACATATTTATAATTATCATCTCTCCATCTGTCTATTTGTCAGCCTGCCCATCAAAACTGCCCATAGTCAATCAGTCAGCCAGTCTATCTATCTATCTGTCTATCTATCTATCTATCTATCTATCTATCTATCTATCTATCTATCTATCTATCTATCTATCTATCTATCTATCTATCTATCTATCTATCTATCTATCTATCTATCTATCTATCTATCTATCTATCTATCTATCTATCTATCTATCTATCTATCTATCTATCTATCTATCTATCTATCTATCTATCTATCTATCTATCTATCTATCTATCTATCTATCTATTATTTATTAAGCTATTTATCTATTATCTTCTATATATCTATCTTTCATCTACCTACTTACCTACTTTCCTAACCTACCATTATTACTATATGAAACTATTCAAACATCCAACACACCTTGTAAGGTATTATTGTATTTAGAATTATATTTTACCGATCGATAAAATTAATACAGTAAAAAATTGACATTCTTTTCACATAAATAAATAATTTATGAGAATTGTTGTTTAGGTTCAACTTCCAGGTAGGACTGCTGTGGGGATAAATTTTAAACCCTTAAGAAAGATCTAGAAAGTCTACCAGCAACTTGAATCTTATGCCGTATTGAATCATGGCAAGAAATGATAATGCCAGGGTTTTATTAAGCACATTTATTAAGTAGAACTTAAGTTTTATTTTAATTTTTTATAACATTCGTAGATATTTTTGGTGTGTTTACTTTTGAGTCTACCTATAAAGAACAAAATAACTTTATTTAATTTAAATGTAAAGAAACTATAAATCGTAGACAAAAAGGATTTAATCCAATATTAGTGTTTCTTTTGTTTACATTTTTACACGTTGTTTATTACTAGTCCTTCTTAATTTTTTAAGGCTGACAATAGTTATATCTCGGCACCTAATTTTGATATATTTAGAAATGGGGTGTTTTTGAAATGTACTCACCAAACTATCTTCCTCCCATCTCTCTCTCTCTCTCTCTCTCTCTCTCTCTCTCTCTCTCTCTATATATATATATATATATATATATATATATATATATATATATATATATATACTAGTTGCAAGTACCCGACTTTGCCAGGGTTTAAAATAAGGTCTTCTATTTACCTTTTGTTTTCTCCCTACCCCCCTCTCTTCCTTCCTCTCTAACTCCCTCCCTCCCTCCCCCTCTCCCTACCTACCTCCTCTCTCCCTTTTTCTTTCCCTCCCTCCCTTTCTCCCTCCCTTTCCCTCCCTAACTCTCCCATCTCCCTCTCTCTCCCTCTATCCCTCCCTCCGTCTCTCACCCCTGTCCCTCCTCTCTCCCCCCCTTCCTTCCCTTCCTCCTCCCCCTCCCTCCCATCTCTCCCATCCTCTCTCTCCCTCTCTCCTTCCCTCCCATCTCTCCCCCATCCCTCTCTCTCCCTCTCTCTCCTTCCCTCCCTCCTTTCTCTCCCTCCCTCCCTCCCCCTCTCTCCCTCCCTCCTTTCTCCCCTCCCTCCCTCTCCCGTCTCCCTCTCTCACTCCCTCCTCTCTCCCCCTCTTCCTCTCTCTCTCTCCACCCTCCCTCCCCCTTTCTCCCTCCCTCTCCCGTCTCCCTCTCTACCTCCTTCCTCTCTCCCCCTCTTCCCTCTCTCTCCCTCCCCATTTCTCCATCCCTCACTTCCTCTCTCTCCATCCCTGCCCCCTTTCTCACCCTCCCTGACACCTCTCTCTCTTTATCACTCTCCCTCCCTCTCTCCCACCATCTCTCTCTCCCACCCTCTATCTCCCTCCCTACCCCCGCTCTCCCTCACTTCCTTTCTCTTTCCTTCCCGCCATTTCTCTCTCCCTCTCTCCCTCTCCAACCCCCCTTTCTCTCTCTTTATCTCTCTCCCTCCCTCTCTCTCGCTCTCTCTCTCGCTCTCTCTCTCTCGGTCTCTCTCTCTCTCTCGCTCTCTCTCTCTCTCGCTCTTTCTCTCTCTCTCGCTCTCTCTCTCTCTCTCGCTCGCTCTCTCTCTCTCTCTCTCTCTCTCTCTCTCTCTCTCTCTATATATATATATATATATATATATATATATATATATATATATACTTATTATTATGGCTTCACACTTCTTCTAAAATCCTTCTTCATTCCTTTATCTTCCTCAAACTGTACAAATCAGGGAGCATGAAAAAACATCTACAATTCTTGGCAGCATAAAGGCACAATACAGCACCAGCGCGCAAGTTCTATTCGACTTTATTAGCAGGAAAATTTAAAACTGTAAAATGAAACATCTGGAAATGACGTCACAGAGGAGTTTTATTTATGGCGCTGTCGAGATTACTTTAATATAGTAAAATACTAAAATAAAAATAATTAATTACAATTAAATTACCCATTGAAATGAAACGAAACCTGTCCCATTACCTTCCCCATGTAATTATGTGTACGTGTACCAAATTTCACGTTATTTGGTTGTCTGGATCTTGAGTTATAAGGGAACAGACAGACAGACAGAAAATGCGTATAGATATACTAGTTGCAAGTACCCGGCTTTGCTTTGGATGGACAGGGGGAGAGAAGGAGGGGGAGAGAGGGAGATGGGAGAGGGAGGAAGGGAGAGAGAGATGGGAGAGAGGGGAGAAAGGGAGGTAGGGAAAGGGAGAGAGAGGGGGGTGAGGGAGGGAGAGAGAGGAAGGGAGAGAGGGGGTAGGGAGAAAACAGAAGGTAAACAGAAAACCTTATTTTAAACCCGGGCAAAGCCGGGTACTTTCAACTTTATATATATATATATATATATATACTTATTATTATGGCTTCACACTTCTTCTAAAATCCTTTTTCATTCCTTTACCTGCCTCAAACTGTACAAATCAGGGAGCATGACAATCAACAACAATTCTTTGCAGTACAAAGGCACGATACAGCACCAGCGCGCAAGTTCTATTCGGCTTTATTAGTAGGAAAATTTAAAAATGTAAAATGAATCATCGGGAAATGACGTCACAGATGAATTTTATTTATGGCACCGTCGAGATTACTTTAATATAGTAAAATACTAAAATAAAAATAATTAATTACAATTAAACTACCCATCGAGATGAAACGAAACCTGTCCTATAACCTTCCCCATGTAATTATGTGTATGTGTAACAAATTTCAGGTTATTTGGTTGTCTGGATCTTGAGTTATAAGGTAGCAGACAGTCAGACAGACAGACAGACAGCAAATGCGTCTTATAAGTATAGAGATATGCATACACAGATAGATAATATAGTTATAAAGATAGATAAATGACCAGCTAAGGACAAGGGTAAAGCTCCAAGATAATCCTTGACAAAATTATGTTAACACACATTACTATGTAAAAAAAAGCTGACGAAAACCAACTCCGCAAATAACCTAATTAACCTAATTAATTTTTGACATTTAAGTCCATATATATATATATATATATATATATATATATATATATATATATATATATATATTTCAGAGAGGCAATAGTCGCTTGAAAGGACATATCAAATTAATGCACAGTCTTTTATAATTGATAAATACATTTGCTTTTAATTTAAATAGTGTATTTTTAGTAATCTGTTTGCATCAACTAACACCTCTAATTGTTATTTATTTAATATTTTTACTTTTTTGCTATACAGGCTAAAATGCAATTCAAAAACCTATTCCGCGAGGTGACATTTCGTAGCTATAGAGCTGCAAAGATAATGTACAAAGACGCTGCTAAGAGTGAGAAAAAATTAAAACTTTGGACTATTACAGTACCGACAGGTGTTAAGCAAGAATAAAGTTATTAAATTGTGGATATTGTAATGGCTGCTAAAAAATACAAATTTTAATTTTTAATGAAAATAATTTAAAAAAAAACACATGGATTTTCTTTTTTTTTTGCAGTCGCTGGTACCATTTTCACTTTTGGGAAATTTATATCAGACTTCAAAGATTCTTATCCAGAAACGGTTGCGAAACTGCTTCAAAAATATGAATTCTTACTCCTACCATGTGCGCTGATTGCTTTGATTATTTTGATGTTAGCAAACTACGCAGACAAACTTAAGGATTATTTGCAGTAATACAATATTTTTTTTATTACGTATTGTTATTTACTTATTATTAGGGCTCGGATTATTATGAAAATGTTTATCTTTTTAATTTTAAAGTATTTTTCATTATTATTCAAATTATACATTACTTTACAATGTCTGAACGCAATATGATAATGTCATACGTCCTAGAAATCATATTCGAACATTTTACTTGACATTAGTTTATATTTAAGCAAATGTTAAAAAATATATTTTTCTGTCTTATTTGATCAATTTTAAGCACAGGCTACATAATATTAAATTTATAAATAATAAATTCTCTTTTCCTGACAATAAAAATTGAATGTTCTTCAAAACTAAAGTGGCTTACTGAATTCAATAAATATCATGTGATACATATCATTTTTGCTCCAATGTTCAATGGAACAAAAATAGAATATATATGTAGTTCAACAGTTTTAATTTCGATTTAGCCTATTTTCGATCAATCGAACAATGGAGCAAAAATGTATAATATTTATGAAAGTTGTAAGCTCAACGTACATAATACTTTGCACTTTATTCACTTTTCAATCAGTTTCACGTATCTCTGATGTCCCTGTTTTGTTGTAGAGATCGTTACACGCGAATAAATGTCGTGCTTTGGGCGATTAAAATCAAATCTCATTGTATGTGTCAAGTGAAACAAAGGTCAAGTTGTGAATGACACTTATTTACTCACCGTGGCACAACTCGTAAATCGGGTCCTTTTTTGCTAAAATTTATAATAAATAATTAACTGAACATGTACATTTGCTAATAAAAAATATCTCTTTATTTTTATTTTTTGGAAGAATTTTTAAATAATTTTTTAAGGTACTATAGACATTTATAAATAATTCATGCTAATTTTGCGTTTATTAGTTTAAATCTCATTAATCTAGGACAGCTGGCCTTGATTAATTAATAAATTTGTAATCTAGTTATGGCATTTAAACAATTTCAGACTGTATCATATTCATGGATTTCTATGAAATAAGTTTATTTACTTTTAAATATTTTTACTTCAAACAAAAATGTGGCAATTTTTCCATTATCATTATTATTACCATGTATAATAGAAGAAAATCTGACGTTTACATCAAGGCAGCATCAGACTGGCAGAAATTAGAGAAACAGGCCGAAGCTTATCAAATCATAATTGACTTACCGAGTACTCGAATAGCTGAGTAGGTATAGATGTTATAATAAGTTACTGTGTTGAAAATGTGAAATTTACTATCTTTGTATTCATTTTTTTTCCTGTCTACCTATTTTCTTCATTGTATACACCGTTTTTTGAATAAGACTATTGAAGTGTACTGATTTAATGACTTATTCGTGAATATATGATATATGTGTCTTAGCTTTATAAATCAAGCACAATTACAATTAGATGATATTATACGGCTCTACGATTAGTAATAAAGAAAAATTTTTCACACCCAAATGGTTGCCATCTAATAATGTCGACACAATTACTCACAATTTCTAAAACAAAATCTTCACTTTACTTAGCAAATTACACTTACACAAATTACACTTACACAAATTACACTTAAACTAATTACACTTACACAAATTACACTTACGCATATTACACTTACACATATTACACTTACACATATTACACTTACACTTATTACACTTACACATATTACACTTACACATATTACACTTACACATATTACACTTACACATACTACACACATATAGAGTACTAAATAAGATACATAACCTGTGGTCTTTTTCTCGCCACGGACCGGTCGACGTTTGATAACTTCACCGCGGCCCGCTGGTGGGCGGGGCGGGGATTATTTATATTTTAGATTGTTTTCATTTACAATTCTACTGCCGCTTACAGCCGCTCAGCTTCCGGTTAACCACTCGCCCATGGAAAGTGGCACAATCATGAGAGAAGTACACAATTAGTAAATTAACATGAAATTTTTTAATGATTCTTGAGCGGCCAAGTAGTATTTGATCCACGGACTGGTATGAACGGGTGATATATAATTTGCATTGGATGAAATGAAAATTGTTTTTATTCTGCACACTAGATTGGTGATGTGAACTAGAATAATTGTATTTATTCAGACAAGTCCAATCCCTTTAATGGGGGTGGGGGGGGGGTCGATTAAAATCGTTGGACAATTTTACCTGTCACATAACTTAGACGCACTGCTAGCTGAAATAATTTCAAAATTTACTTGTTTTTAAAACTTAGCTGTAGGCTTAATTCATAATCATTTCAAAACCTATTATTAGATTTGCTCTATCACTACATTTGACAGCCGACTAGTTCATTAGACTACCTCTAGCACTAGAAAGTTGTTACAACGTAGCAGTTTTTATAACTACAGTAGTGAAATAAGAGTTGAAAGTTGTCCAGCATTGTTTGTAAGAAAACAATCAGCAAAAAGACTGGTAAAATGTAATACAAGCAGGGCCGTTCTTATGGGTAGACAAAATAGGAAGCCGTCTAGGGGCCCCACTTTCAGAAGCGCCAATTCCAGTATTAATGTCCCACTAACCCTGCAAACCATTGCACAGAGTTCAATTTCCTCAAACTTGAACGGTTGGCTAGGTTATTTTTGGTTTCGGACAGATCCGATTTTTTCATGATTGTATTTACAATTTAAAGATGCAATATGTTGTAGAAAGACAAAAACAAACAAACAAAATATTTAATTGAAATTAGTCCACATTTTGGCCTTTGTGGTTTCCCGTTGGAAAACCGCAGAAACAATTTAAAGCTGTAAATTTAAAAAAAAAAAAAAAAGCTTTCATGAAATCGATAAGCCATTCTTGATTTCTACTTTCGATATAACGCAGAAGCGAGGCGCTGTTATCATATAAGATAGACGAGTACTAAGAGGGACTTTTGAATAGGAGCTACATCTACTTCTGAAGTCTCTGCCATATGCCCCCCCCCCAAAGACCCAAGAACGGCCCTGAATACATGTAATTAAAGATCAGTTGTACTTTTGAGTTTTTTTTTTTATTTAGTTTCAATTAGATCATAATTCAAAAGCAATTCCTATTTTTTTCGCCAATCTTACTTGTCTACCCAATATTTGAAGCGGTATATTGATGTTAATAAGTTTATTGAGATCAATGGTTATTTTTTTTTAGTTCCATGGTTAATAGGTCCTACTATAAATAAAAACTATTTGCCCTATTTATTTTAGTGTTAAATAGATTGAGATTAAAAAAATGTCTTTAGTAGCTTCGCTTTTTATTATTTAAACGATTTATATGTTTACATAATTACAAATTAGACTAATGTTATTTTTTTTTATTTACATATCTTAATGGCTAGAGTTCACTATTTTCTTATTTCTAATCGATATGTACAACGAACTTTTAAGAAACAGAGCTACAATAACAGCTTCGGTCATTGTCTCTGAAGAGAGTTACAACGAAATTACAGAGGAAGAAGCACTAAAGAAAATACAACATGCCAGAAGATGGCTTAATTTATATGAAGACGAAGTGGGAAGGGAAGGGTTGTAGGATGAAATTGACATGTGAGTAAAAATTGAAAGTCAATTACACATTTATACAAAATAATTATATCAAAGAGCCTCTATTAGATCTCTTTATGAGGATGTAAAGTTTGTTACAATAATAAAACATAGTAAAATTTCTTTTATCTAATTTACCTTGAAAATAGTGAAATATTTTTTAATGTAAAATTAATAAAATTAAATTTAAAAAAAAATAAAAAAATTTCAAACCGCAAGAAGTTTGCCTTTTAACTTACTTTCAAAAGTTTAAATAACATTGCATGTAAAATGTTTCACTAAAAATTCATTTTTTCTAAATTACTCACAATGTCTAAAGTCTGTTTGTGTGTACGTATTAAATAAAAGCGACAATCGGCAAGTTGTTCAAACTTACTTTTATAACATATATTATCTGCAGAAATTAAATCACTCCAATATGCCGAAATATATCGATTAAATATATAAGATATTATTTTTTTTCTTAAGAACTATTTATTTTTGTATATAAAAATGTTAAAAATTATACCAAATGTGTAGGTAATTTAGAGTAAAATGTAAAAAAAAAATTCTATAAATCTTGACAGTCTGACATGGTTAGATCCCCGCTGATTCATCAAATGTAACATAAGTTCCTGATAGTAATTGTAGTAAGCGTGGGCTGTGTGACATGTAAGAGATGCAACTGGTGCACAAAGCAAGACATCCCATAATAATACAGACACACATTCATTACTCCACAAGGCCAATGGTAATGGCGAGTAATACAATTATTCGCCATCAACAGTAGTCCATTAGTCTGACCAATATATCAGTTGAACCAATGGAGTGAGAATTTTGAAGAGCAGATTATGGTGACCTTTATTTACTTAGCCTCACTAGCTAACTGCAAATTTAGCCTCACTAATTAATTACAAATTTAGCCTCACTAATTAATTACAAAGTTAGCCTCACTAATTAATTACAAATTTAGCCTCACTAATTAATTACAAATTTAGCCTCACTAATTAATTACAAATTTAGCCTCACTAATTAATTACAAATTTAGCCTCACTAATTAATTACAAAGTTAGCCTCACTAATTAATTACAAATTTAGCCTCACTAATTAATTACAAAGTTAGCCTCACTAATTAATTACAAAGTTAGCCTCACTAATTAATTACAAAGTTAGCCTCACTAATTAATTACAAAGTTAGCCTAACAAAAAAAAATATTTCTTCCAAGTGGAAAAAAACACACAGTACATAGAGATATCTCTCTAAACCACCACATAATTTTGACTAAAGCTTTAATATTCTGTAATACCTGATATATTTCAAGGAAAAATGAATTTTTTACTCTAATTTAAGTCATTTTATATACATTTAAAAAAAAAGATAATTCTAGCTGACTGATTTAATGTATACTAATATATAATCAAAAAGGCAAATAATTCTAGATATTTTTTACACGTTACCCCTATTCTTCAATAAGAACTTGACACACCGTTTAAATTAGAAATTAGAATACTGCCATAAGTTGAGTTAAGAGACAATTGTACTTTGAAGAAAACTTTTTGCATTATTGACAAAATAATATTTTGATTATCTTTTTATCCGTCTAAATACTTATCCAATTTAGCATTATATTTCTACCCATCCATTAGTTTATCTATATTTATATCTATTTATCTTTATATTTCACACAAGGCTATCATAATTTAGTTTCTTGATGTCAAAAAACAATAAATAAAATTTATAAATTGAAGATTGGAAGATTGTAAAGGTGCATTGCCTATTGTGACCTTGAAGAGCGTTATCTTCCTCAAATCGACGCCGGACAGAGATATTTCTCGACAACCCTTTTTGAAATTTAATTTTATTAAACTTTAGAAATCCTAATCGTTATGTTAACACAAAAATAGCTGCTTTAGTTACATATTACATATGTCAGTAATAACTGACCTTCAATAAGCCATTCGGTCTTGCCAAGGGGGCTAATGCTTCCTTCTTACTATGTAGCTCCATCACCATTATTTGCCTTTATCTGGCCAGTGAATCATCTTACAGTTATGATGACCTCTGAATTGTTTTAGGTACTTGTCTAGTGATGTGGATATAGGCTCTAATGTTGGCAATGGTTAGATTTGTCTTCTTTTTTTTTATCTTGCCACCTCAACTCCTTTATAATAAATTGTTCCTACAAATGGGGCTGTCCTAGGTATCAGTACATGCTTTTTTATCAGATCCATATTACACAGGTATTAAAATCTGTCAAGAATGCAAATAACAGTCATGGAAAGTAGAAAATTATGTTTAATAGAAATTATGCAATTAACTGATAAAAAATTATTTTTCACAAGAATGGGCTTGTACCTTTATTTTACTGGATTGAAAAATGTGTCCATTCATTTCCATATAGCCAGGAGCCAACATCTCACTCCTACAGCCTTCTGCCATCAGACCATCATTTGTGTTCACCTGGCAGAGAAGGATTTTAAAATTAATTGAAGGCTGGCTAACAAAAGTCATTCTAAGTTCACATTCACTTTAACTACCAAACCAATAAACACTTCAACAAGTTATTCATGAAACAATAGTAGTATAAAGTGAATCAATAAGATGCTATAATAGTAATGAAGTCTCCACATGTAATATAGTGACCAAAGTCACTCGTCTGACACTCATCAACTAACACGTTGTGTTAGATACAATAAACGTACACAATTTTCAGATCTTGCTCTGTTCTCGTTTATCTTATACCCCCCGCATACGCCTCGCCCACTGATCTCCTCTACAAGAGTCACTCCGCACTGCTCACACCGTTCAGGCTCCATTCACTAGTTTTCTCAACTTGACCTCCCAACGTTTTCCCGATCAAACCTACGCAATGCCATTCAAAAACACCAACTGATCCTATTTCGTTCTCCCCCCCCGCCCCCCCACACACACCATGTATCCTGACATTTCAATTAATACGATTTGAACAATGTGTTTACATTTATCTACAGATATGAGAAAATCTTGGCTATTATAACGTCTTTTTTAATGGCTCACTTATGGATATCTGATCGTGCTCACATGACATCAATGTTTTCCGTATAATTTATAAAGTTAAAAGTCTATAACACACAGCTTCTACCTTTTTCACAAGAAAACTGTTT
The DNA here is from genome assembly GCA_021962125.1 of Bulinus truncatus. Classification (NCBI taxonomy): domain Eukaryota; kingdom Metazoa; phylum Mollusca; class Gastropoda; family Planorbidae; genus Bulinus; species Bulinus truncatus. The sequence goes on along the minus strand of JAGDYQ010000090.1, from coordinate 3,431,713 downwards.
AAAGGCATTAATCTGTTAAAGATAGATATTGTTTTCATTTCACAATCTTACACGTGCTAGAGATTGTGTACACATTCTAGTCATGTTTACCGCATAATAACAAACTGCCAATTACAATGGTTCTGAGATGAATAGTCTCCCTTTGTCATTGAACTTTTTTATTATTTTAATAAAGTAACATAATATCCCCTAAAAACAAAGGAACGTAGAATGTTCTTAAGACACGCAATAAATTGATAGTCATTTCATGTTCTATCGGAAAACTAGCAACGATTATGAAGAAAATTATGTATGTTTTGTTTATTACTTAGAGATTTATTTTTCATTATTTTCACTTTCCAAGTATTTCGTAAATCACACATATTAATATGTCGCTTCGTAGACCCATTTACTGAGAAGGAGAGAGTGAGAGAGTAAGACATATAGGAAAAGACAGTGAGAGAGAGAGAGAGAGAGAGAGGGAGAAGGAGGGAGAGATAAAAAGGAACAGAGAAAGACAGAGAGAGAGAGAGAGAGTAAAAGATAGAGAGAAAGAGAGAGAGAGAGAGAGAGAGAGACAGAGATAGAGAGAGAGAGAGAGAAAGAGACAAATAGAGCCCGGCATATGACACTTACCGTAGATCCTCGAACTTTTCAGGGCCAATACTGACACCTAGACATTTTTACATTCCCTTACATCACAAGCCAAATATTTTAAGTTTTTTTTATAATTACATTATTAATTTTCTTTAGTGATAGTATTGTACATGTAAATGACATTTTTCAATCAAGTGGTGACATTGATGCTACATGTCATGCATCAGTGTACTCTATCCTTGTTCATCGGATAGGGTCAGTAGTTCTCAAAGGATGGATCGTGAGTCTTCATACAATGATAACCATCGGGTTAGGTCAGACATGGGCCAATACGACCAGTCGAACTATTTGATACATTCCCTTTAAAACTATTAGACCTAGCTTTGTTTACTATACTAGGTAGTTCCCCTTATTGAAACTGCTGGAGTTGGCTTTGTTTACTATACTAGGTAGTTCCCCTTATTGAAACTACTGGACTTGGCTTTGTTTACTATACTAGGTAGTTCCCCTTATTGAAACTGCTGGACTAGGCTTTGTTTACTAAACTAGGTACTTCCCCTTATTGAAACTGCTGGACTTGGCTTTGTTTACTATACTAGGTAGTTCCCCTTATTGAAACTGCTGGACTTGGCTTTGTTTACTATACTAGGTAGTTCCCCTTGTTGAAACTGCTGGACTTGGCTTTGTTTACTATACTAGGTAGTTCCCCTTATTGAAACTACAGGTCTTGGCTTTGTTTACTATACTAGGTAGTTCCCCTAATGAAACTGCTGGACTTGGCTTTGTTTACTATACTAGGTAGTTCCACTTTTTGAAACTACTGGATTGAAAACAAAGCTCAATAATTTCAATGAGACTATGCTAAAACAACAAAAACAAATTTATGCTATGTTCCGCCCCTCCCCCAATGTTTCTATTTTCAGACATTAACTGCATCAGAAAACAGAGTTGTACATTGATCTTCCCTGCAAGTGTGTTAGAACTAAATATCATTAGAACTAAATATCATCAGAACTAAATATCATTAGAACTAAATATCATTAGAACTAAATATAATTAGATTTAAATATCATTAGAACTAAATATCATCAGTACTAAATATCATTAGAGCTCAATATCATTAGAACTAAATATCATTAGAGCTAAATATCATTAGAACTAAATATCATCAGAACTAAATATCATTAGAACTAAATATCATTAGAACTAAATATAATTAGATTTAAATATCATTAGAACTAAATATCATCAGTACTAAATATCATTAGAGCTAAATATCATTAGAACTAAATATCATTAGAGCTAAATATCATTAGAACTAAATATCATTAGAACTAAATATCAATAGAACTAAATATCATTAGAACTAAATATCATTAGAACTAAATATTATCAGAACTAAATATCATTAGAGCTAAATATCATTAGAAATAAATATCATTAGAACTAAATATCATCAGAACTAAATATCATTAGAACTAAATATCATTAGAACTAAATAACATTAGAACTAAATATCATTAGAACTAAATATCATTAGAATGACATTAGATTTCGCTGTTGTCTTTTTTCCCCAATCCTTGATAAAGCCAAACAATTTTCGCTGACTAGGAGAGATGATGGCGCCACCAAATCTATAAGTCCACAGAAATATTAGAGCAGTATAACTTTTAACCAACAAAGGAAGGGCTCTTACTTTTTATGAAGTTTTATTTTTACGACAGTATCGTTAGTTCTACCATAAAGCGCGTAGGGCAAAAAGTATACCACCTAAGAACTGTATGCCTCACTTATTGGAGGGGGTGAAGCAGAGTTATAACAATATATATATTGTGATATAGTGAATTTAGTCATTTTAAGATTTGTTTTTTTTCTAAATGTTGAGTACTTTAAAATGGCATAACTGACTTATTGGCATATGGTGACATTGGCAATTAAATAGTTTTTAGGATGTAGCACATGTATTTCATATTAAAATAATATATGTATATATACATACTATATGTATATATCAGGGCTGTACCGGATGGTAATTTTTAGATCCTGCAGGATCGGAACCGGAATCGGATTTAATATGTGAATCCTGCCGGAATCGGAACAGGAACCGGATTTTACCGAATTAAATAGTAATTTTTCCGATCGAAGTAGTAATTTGTAGCCTAACATAAAAAAAAGATATAAGAATGAAAAAAAAATAAAAATTTAGTTTTCAAGTTCTAGATAGCAAAAAACAGTATTAACAATTTAGATCTTGAAGACTGTGACTAAAACCCCATCCTCAAGCTTGAGTTAAGAAAGATAACTCTGTCAAAATAACATGTTCTTCGCTTGAAAAAAAAATATTTTAATAAAGCCGTACCTAATTTAACTTGATTTCTATTGCAATCAAACAAAGAAATGCACATATCTTAGAAAGTATAATAAACATGTTTATTAATAAATGAATTCCAATATATATATATATATATATATATATATATATATATATACTGTGGCACCACCCGATAGCTTATTTTTCTTTAGTTTTCCATAGTGACGTCACCAAACATGTTGTTTCATTCATACTTTCCTTTAAACCATTATCTGACAATTTCCCATCAAAACGCTAATTAAAATGCATTTCAAATCTAAATCAATATCACTTTAATGTTCAATTAAAAATGTATCTTTAAGTTATGTATCTAAATATGCGAGGAATTTCATCCAAATCGTGACAAAATCCACTAAATAAAAAAAATTTGCAGAAAAAAAAATTATTGAACTATTTTAAACTGTAAACACCCAAAAATAGATCGTTGTCTACTTTTTAAAGAAGTTAAACTTTGATAGCTAAATATAGTTTAATAGAAAACACGGAATCAAAAGTAGCGGAAGATGTCGTATTACTAGACTAAATACGATTCCAATCTTCCTTTTAATATATTTGTACTTACATATAGAACTAAAAGCGATCGACGTTATTGTAGTTTTAAAAAAGCAAAGGAAGTTATTGTTTTAATTTATTTGTATAGCGCTAAATGTTTCAAAATTATGTTGCGCTAAAAATTTTCTTTTACAAATTTTAAACAACAAAGAAATCCGGCTTAAATCCGGCACATTTTAACCGGATCCGGAATCGGAACCGGATTTTTTAAAACTGCCGGAATCCGGCTTAACAGGAACCGGAATCGGATTCCGGTACAGCCCTAGTATATATAAATACTATATGAATATATAAATTATTATTTTAAAAAACTGTTAATTATTATCAAAAAATAACAGACAGGGAAAATATGGTTAAAATCAGAAAATTGTGTTTTGCAAGGTCCTTTATAAATCGTGACCGAGTGTGTCAGCTGGTTGCGTGACCCAGAGTGACAGCTGGTTGCGTGACCCAGTATGACAGCTGGTTGCGTGACCCAGTGTGACAGCTGGTTTCGTGACATAGTGTGACAGCTGGTTTCGTGACCCAGTGTGTCAGCTGGTTGCGTGACCCAGTGTGTCAGCTGGTTGCATGACCCAGTGTGTCAGCTGGTTGCGTGACACAATGTGACAGCTGGTTGCGTGACCCAGTGTGTCAGCTGGTTTCGTGACCCAGTGTGTCAGCTGATTTTTGACCCAGTGTATCACTGGTTTCGTGACCCAGTGTGTCAGCTGGTTGCGTGACCCAATGTGACAGCTGGTTTCGTGACCCAGCGTGTCAGCTGGTTGCGTGACCCAGTGTGTCACTGGTTGCGTGACCCAATGTGACAGCTGTTTTCGTGACCCAGTGTGACAGCTGGTTGCGTGACCCAGTGTGTCAGCTGGTTTCGTGACCCAGTGTGTCAGCTGGTTTCGTGACCCAGTGTGTCACTGGTTTCGTGACCCAGTGTGTCAGCTGGTTGCATGACCCAATGTGACAGCTGGTTGCGTGACCCAGTGTGTCAGCTGGTTTCGTGACCCAGTGTGACAGCTGGTTGCGTGGCCCAGTGTGTCAGCTGGTTTCGTGACCCAGTGTGTCAGCTGGTTTCGTGACCCAGTGTGTCAGCTGGTTTCGTGACCCAGTGTGTCACTGGTTTCGTGACCCAGTGTGTCAGCTGGTTGCGTGACCCAATGTGACAGCTGGTTGCGTGACCCAGTGTGTCAGCTGGTTTCGTGACCCAGTGTGTCACTGGTTTCGTGACCCAGTGTGTCAGCTGGTTGCGTGACCCAATGTGACAGCTGGTTGCGTGACCCAGTGTGTCAGCTGGTTGCGTGACCCAGTGTGTCAGCTGGTTGCGTGACCCAATGTGACAGCTGGTTGCGTAACCCAGTGTGTCAGCTGGTTGCACCAGCCGCTCATTCTACCACTGTTACGTTCAAATGGAATTCTATGTTGTTCAAATCAATCTTAGCGCTTTTAAAAACGTATTAAGATTGGAAACATATGTTTATAGCATTAGTCTTTCAGTTTCTAATTAAGAAATACAGCTTCTTAAAACCTTGTCAAACAGCAGTTAATAGAAACTTCATCTTTATCAGTATCCCCACAGCTATTCGACCAAACAATTTTCTATATTTTAAACAGAAAAACATGTGCATAGAAAAGTATTTAGAAAACAAGTTGGAAAATTTTTTCAATGACCATCAAAATGATATAGATAAGTTTGAAAAATATTGGAAGGAATATTTTCCTGAAGCGGACGATGTACTTTTAAGTATTAAAAATACTCCTGGATGTTTACTAAAGATGGCAAGGTGTTAAATGTGTTGCTGTCCAACCGATGACGAGCATGTATCAAATCACAACAACATGGTGATTAGAAATCTTCAGCCTGGAGATGCAGTCATGATTTTAACACATATTTATGTCCACTGGGCTCTCTACATGGGTAAATATATTCCAGTCAAGTATTTTCTTACTGTTTGTCTAATTACACTTTTGAAATGCACGTAGAAAACTTTCCGCTGTTTAGTATTCACCAGCACTCGTTTATTACATCAGGTGCTAATGATCAGACTTTAAAGAAAGATTATTTTTTATAAGACATTCTCTTTAATTCTCTGTACTGAGAATAAAACGATAGTAACCTTTTTTTTTTTTTTGGAAATACGATATATTCGTTGAGTATTCGTAAGATTTTTATTGATAAAAACACAGCCAATATCTTGTTCATTATTGAAATTTGAACGCAAAATATTATATCTATAGAAAAGTATATTAGTGTTGAGGACTAAATTCAGCCCCTAATAAATGTTAACTGTTGTCACAATCTCACATTATGCATGACAAAAAAAAATCAAGTCTGTTGTTCTAGTCACATTTAATGATTACACTGGAGAGCTAACGAATCAAATTATTTTAGCCGGTCAATGTTGTTTGCTTGTCAGTAAACATTTTCACGAGACCTGATTAAAAAAGACACTTTTAAAAGCTTTATATTCGCTTGATAATAAATATTATAATTGCAATGAGTTTTTGTTTATAAAAAATTATGTTTTAGTATGAAATCATGGGATATGTAGAAAGTCGAGATTAACAAGTAAAACTGCTTCACAACAATTAGATATAAAAAAAAGTTGTGTACCTGGAAATGTGTGTGGACCGATGGCCGAGGGGTGTAGAGCGCTTGACTGTAGACTAGAGATTCCTAGGTTTGATCCTAAGTGAAATCTAACGGAATTTTTTTTACCATGTGATATTTGTTTTAATTTCCCCCACGTCCACCCAGATTTAAGTGGGTACCTGACTTAAGTCGGGGAAGTAAAGGTGGCTGGGCGTTGTACTAACCACACATCCCTCCGTATGCCGAGGTTATAGAAACAGATGAACACAATTTTTTATCTGTCCATATGGCCTTTAAGGGTTAATATAATTTTTACTTTATTTTATATGAATTAGTAATTTCACTGGTCATAAATGACAATGCCCGTGTATTCAAGCGTGATCATTAACAAAAATTAAAACAAAATAACGAACTAAAATAAAATAAAATGTATTTTTATTTTAAAGGAAAGTTTTAAGTACATCTAATTAAAATAGACGTTTACTTAGATTAGTTATTACCACACAAGATAGTGAACAAAAGGAATCACTAATATAAAGTAAATAGTAATATGTTGATTACAAATGTTTACAATTCATTTCGTAATTATTGTTTAGTAAATAATAAATATTTTAACTCTATGTAAATATTTAGGAAAGTTGGTGAAAACATTTTATAAAAGAGTAGAGTACTATTTACTTCAAGCTCTTAAATATTCATATATATATATATATATATATATATATATATATATATATATATACTAGTTGCAAGTACCCGGCTTTGCCCGGGTTTAAAATAAGGTTCTCTGTTTACCTTCTGTTTTCTCCCTACCCCCTCTCTCCCTTCCTCTCTCTCTCCCTCCCTCCCTCCCTACCCCTCTCTCCCTTTCCCTCCCTCCCTTTCTCCCTCCCTCCCTCTCTCAAATCTCTCTCCGTCCCTCTCCCATCTCCCTCTCTCCCCCGTCCATCCTCCTCCCTCCTCCTTTCCTCTCTCTCCCTCCCTGCCCCCTCTTTCTCTTTATCTCTTCCTCCCATTTCTCCCATCCTCTCCCTCTTCTTCCCTCCCCTCTCTCTCCCTCCCTAACCCCTCTCCCCTACTTTCTCCCTCCCTCCCCTTTCCACCTCTCTCTTCTCCCCCTCTCTCCCCCTTCCTCCCTCCCTCATTCCCTCTCTCTCCCTCTCTGCCCCCTCAATTTTTTATCTCTCTCCCTCCCTCTCTCCCTCCCTCCCCCTCTCTCCCTCCCTACCCCCTCTCTCCCTCCCTTCCTTTCTCTCTCCCTCTCCCCCTGCTCCCTCTCCCCCTACTCCCTCTCCCATCTCCCTCTCTCTCCCCTCCTTTTCTCCCCCCTGTCCACCCCCTACCTCCTCTTTCCCCCTCCCCCCCCTCCCTCCTACCCTCCTTTCCTCTCTCCCCCCTGCCCCCTCTCTCTCTCTTTATCTCTCTCCCCTCCCCCTCTATCTCTCTCTCTCTCTCTATATATATATATATATATATTATATATATATATATATATATATATATATATATATATATATATATATATATATTTTATTATTATGGTTTCACACTTCTTCTAAAATCCTTCTTCATTCCTTTACCTTCCTCAAACTGTACAAATCAGGGAGCATGAAAAAACATCAACAATTCTTTGCATCACAAAGGCACAATACAGCACCAGTGCGCAAGTTCTATTCGATCATAGGGAAATGACGTCACAGAGGAATTTTATTTATGGCGCCGTCGAGATTACTTTAATATAGTAAAATACTAAAATAAAAAAAAAATAAAATAATTACAATTAAACTACCCATCGAGATGAAACGAAACCTGTCCTATAACCTTCCCCATGTAATTATGTGTATGTGTAACAAATTTCACGTTATTTGTTTGTCTGGATCTTGAGTTATAAGGGAACAGACAGAAAGATAAACAGACAGATAGACAACAAATGCGTCTTATAAGTATAGATATATATATATATATTTACTAGCTGCAAGTAACCGGCTTTGCCCGGGTTTAAAATAATGCTTTCTGTTTACCTTCTGTTTTCTCCCTACCCCCTCTCTCCCTTCCTCTCTCTCTCCCTCCTTCCCCCTCTCTCCCTTTCCCTCCCTCCCCTCTCTCCCTCCCTAACCCCTCTCTCCCTCCTTTCTCCCTCCCTCCCCTTTCCACCTCTCTCTCTCCCTCCCCCTCTCCCCCCTTTCTCCCTCCCTCATTCCCTCTCTCTCCCTCCCTGCCCCCTCACTCTTTATCTCTCTCCCTCCCTCTCTCCCACCCTCTATCTCTCCCTCCCTCCCCTCTCTCTCTCCCTACCCCCTCTTTCCCTCCCTTCCTTTCTCTCTCCATCTCCCCCTACTCCCTCTCCCATTTCCCTCTCATCCCATCTCCCTCTCTCCCCCTCCTTTTCTCCCCCTGTCCATCCCCCCTCCCTCCTCTATTCCCCTCCTTCCCTCCCTCCTACCATCCTTTCCTCTCTCTCTCTCCTCCTGCCCCCTCTCTCTCTCTCTTTATCTCTCTCCCTCCCTCTCCCTCTCTCTCTCTTTCTCTTTCTCTCTCTCTCTCTCTATATATATATATATATATATATACTTATTATTATGGCTTCACACTTCTTCTAAAATCCTTCTTCATTCCTTTATCTTCCTCAAACTGTACAAATCAGGGAGCATGAAAAAACATCAACAATTCTTTGCATCACAAAGGCACAATACAGCACCAGCGCGCAAGTTCTATTCGAATCGGGAAATGACGTCACAGAGGAATTTTATTTATGGCGCCGTCGAGATTACTTTAATATAGTAAAATACTAAAATAAAAAAAAAATAAAATAATTACAATTAAACTACCCATCGAGATGAAACGAAACCTGTCCTATAACCTTCCCCATGTAATTATGTGTATGTGTAACAAATTTCACATTATTTGGTTATCTGGATCTTGAGTTATAAGGGAACAGACAGACAGACAGACAGACAGACAGACAGCAAATGCCTCTTATAGGTATAGAGATATATATATATATATGTACATTCTTAAACATTTTTTGATCTGCTAAGACTGCAGGGAAATCTATATCCACAATAAATACAAGACTGTTCTATGTTCCAGCCAATTATTGATAAGGCTAGGGTAGATAAATCATGTATCCCTTTTCAAAAGTAAGAATTTATGTATGTCCCATTTGTACGTAATGAAACAGTTTCTGCCTCCTGAGATTCGTGACGTCGTTAGCATACACAATATTTTGTTATTTCTTCATAACAAGCATTCAATAATCATCTTGCTGTTAAAGACTACATCTATACATATAGTTCCCAACTAGAATTAGTACTGGTACCCATTTATAATAGTAGTGATGCAAGTTAACAATCCATTACTTAACAATCACTAAACACTCCATTACTTAACAATCCTTTATTTGATTTAATTGGCATACACCTTGATTTTTAATGAACGTGCCTAATTTGGACAAAAGTTGGAGGTCCAAACTAAATGGTCTGCACACACTGTTCAACGATGCAGACTTAACTACTAACCATCTGGTCCATTTAACAAACACACGTTTGAATTAGTTATTTGTCACATTTTAATTCATTTATTTATATGTTTAAGTATTTCAATTCACTGTTGCAGTGTTATTTCCTCAAACAAGTGAAATGATATAAAAAAAAATTTCAATAAAAACATTTTTAGCATTTTATTTTCAACCGCATTATCGCCCATTTGAGGAAACGTCCTAACCGTAGTTATCACCCCTTGATTTGTTATTTGTATTATTCCCCTTTGGTTGAATGTTAGTGGGCCGGAGGGTGTGTGATCTGTTTGTTTAGTAAGATCAAGCCTGTTTTGGTCACTGGTGTGACCGGTACAGCGTGGCAGTGATTGGTCAAGGATCACATGGCAATATGTGGAGGTAACGTGGTCGGACAGTCGGTGGAGTCATGAGGGCAGTGCGAGGTGGTCTCACGTTATGGTCTCATGTTGTAGTCTCACGTTGTGGTCTCACGTTGTGGTCTCACGTCATGGTCTCACGTTATATTCTCACGTTATGGTCTCACGTTGTAGTCTCACGTTGTGGTCTCACGTTATGGCCTCAAGGTTTGGTCTCAAGTTGTGGTCTCACGTTGTAGTCTCACATTATGGTCTCACGTTGTAGTCTCACGTTGTAGTCTCACGTTATGGTCTCACGTTGTAGTCTCACGTTATGGCCTCAAGGTGTGGTCTCACGTTGTAGTATCAAGGTGTGGTCTCCAAGTTTCGTCAAACGACGTGATCTCACGATGTGGTTCAATGTGTGATCTCCAAATTTGGTCTAACGATGTGATCTCACGGCATGGTCTAATGGTGTGATCTCCAAGTTTGGTCTCCAAGTGTGGCATCATGGTGTGTTCTCAAAGTGTGGCATAACGGTGTTGTCTGCAAGGTGCGTCTCACTGTGTTCTCACGACGTGGTCTGACGATGCGATCTCCAAATGTGGTCTCCAAGTGTGGTATCACGGTGTTGTCATGACAGGAGTCTCACGTTTTTTTGTGTGTACAAGTGTGCTTCATTTATTTATTTTAATATTGACCATCGTAGTCCATAATGACCATCAGAGTCTATAATGACCATCAGTCTATAATGACCATCAGAGTCTATAGTGACCATCAGAGTCTATAGTGACCATCAGAGTCTATAATGATCATCAGTGTCTATAATGACCATCATAGTCCATAATGATCATCAGAGTCTATAGTGACCATTAGAATCTATAGTGACCAACATGGTCCATAATGAGCATCAGAGTCTATAGTGACCATCAGAGTCATAAAGCCAACTTCACTTTTTTTCTTTCAAAAAACTCGTGTAGACCTACGTGGATACATAAATTTGACGAACTCACAAAGGTTTGAACCCGGGGAACAAAGAGGTCATAGTAAAGTGATCCACCACAATACCGCGGCATTGCTTGACAACAACAAGGATCGTCTCTGTTATCATGTTAATAAAACTAAAAATAGCAAACTGGCCTATGGTTTCAGTTTTACATTTTATTAAGCTTCAAGAGCATCTTTTAATGAACAATGCATACTTTGAGATAAAACACCAAATAATTACATTATCTAACACACATTTACTAGCAATTTATATTGTTAATACACAAATAAAATAATAGATACATTTATACTTTTATACAATTACACTTTTATAAAATTACACTTTTATACTATTATACTTTTATACAATTATACTTTTATACAATTATACTTTTATACAATTATACTTTTATACAATTCTTTTATACAATCATACTTTATACAATTTAACTTTTATACAATTATACTTTTATGCAATTATACTTTTATACAATAAAACTTTTATACAATTATACTTTTATACAATCATACTTTTATACAATTATACTTTTATACAATCATACTTTCATACGATTTTACTTTTATACAATTATACTTTTATACAATTATACTTTTATAAAATTTTACTTTTATACAATTATACATTTATACAATTATTCTTTTATACAATTATTCTTTTATGAAGTACTAGTTGCAAGTACCCAGCTTTGCCCGGGTTTAATAAAGGTTTTCTGTTTACCTTCTGTTTTCTCCCTACCCCATCTCTCCCTTCCTCTCTCTCTCCCTCCCTTCCTCCCCCTCTCTCCCTTTCCCTCCCTCCCTCCCTCCCATTCTCCCTCTCTCCCTCTCTCAAATCCCTCTACGTCCCTCTCCCATCTCCCTCTCTCCCTCTCTCCCCCCGTCCGTCCTCCTCCCTCCTCCTTTCCTCTCTCTCCCTCCCTGCCCCCTCTTTCTCTTTATCTCTTCCTCCCATTTCTCCCATCCTTTCCCTCTCTTCTTCCCTCCCCTCTCTCTCCCTCCCTAACCCCTCCCCCCTCCTTTCTCCCTCCCTCCCCTTTCCACCTCTCTCTCTCCCTCCCTGCCCCCCTCACTTTTTATCTCCCTCCTCCCTCTCTCCCTCCTCCCTCTCTCCCTCCCTCTCTCCCCATCTCCCTCTCTCCCCCTCCTTTTCTCCCCCTGTCCACCCCCTCCCTCCTCTCTCCCCCTCCCTCCCTCCTACCCTCCTTTCCTTTCTCTCCCCCCTGCCCCCCTCTCTCTCTCTCTCTCTCTCTCTTTATCTCTCTCTCCCTCCCCCCCCTCTCTCTCTCTATATATATATACTTATTATTATGGCTTCACATTTCTTCTAAAATCCTTCTTCATTCCTTTACCTTCCTCAAACTGTACACATCAGAGAGCATGAAAAAACATCAACAATTCTTTGCATCACAAAGGCACAATACAGCACCAGTGCGCAAGTTCTATTCGATCATAGGGAAATGACGTCACAGAGGAATTTTATTTATGGCGCCGTCGAGATTACTTTAATATAGTAAAATACTAAAATAAAAAAAAAATAAAATAATTACAATTAAACTACCCATCGAGATGAAACGAAACCTGTCCTATAACCTTCCCCATGTAATTATGTGTATGTGTAACAAATTTCACGTTATTTGTTTGTCTGGATCTTGAGTTATAAGGGAACAGACAGAAAGATAAACAGACAGATAGACAACAAATGCGTCTTATAAGTATAGAGATACTTTCTTAATTAAGATTGCAGTTATTTTTTTTAATATTTTAATTTATTTTTTTCCAAAAATGACACTAATTACTGAAAGTTAAACAATTAACTACAATATTCCCATGAAGTAATGCACAATTTACACAAGTGCACCGTCGGTATGAGTCAATGCATAGGGTGAGGACATTGCACACTTGTTATGGTCAATACTAACACTACTGATAGACTGAGGCAGAGAAGTTCCAGTACATTGACCATCTAGACCACCTCCTTGGAGCCACCAGTGCCCGGTGTTGTGATTACTATTTGCCGTCACCTACAAATGTCTAACATGACAACAACAATGGATCAGTCAATTACACCTCAGGGTTAGCCCCCACCCCGTATGCCCCCCCCCCGTTGTCAAGGTATTTTAGGCTTAAGAAAGAAGTGACATTGACAGACTTTTTTATTTTATTATTTTTTTCTAAGTCCGTAAAATGTTCCTTTGATTTGGGCCCTTTGATTTGGGCTCTTTGATTTGGATCCTTTTTATTGGGCCCTTTGATTTGGGTCCTTTGATTTGGGCCCTTTGATTTGTCCTTTTGATTTGGGCCCTTTGATCTGGACTCTTTGATTTGTCCCTTTGATTAGGGCCCTTTGATTGGGGCCCTTTGATTTGGGCCCTTTGATTGGGAGCCTTTTGCTTTGGGCTCATTTGATTTGGACCCTTTTCTTTGGGCCCTTTGATTTGGGCCCTCAAAGACGTAAGGTCGTTCAGGATAAAGATTTTATAGATGCTGTACTTAGCATGTTATCAAGTGTACTGAATGTGCACTGAATGTGCACTGAATGGTACTGTTGCCGATAGTAGAATTAATCAATAATAAAGTATTATACAACAGTGGTCCCTAACCTTTTTTTCACCGCGGGGCCGGTTGGGGAGAAGGAGGAAAGGGATGGGGGGGGCGTTGATTAATAATATTTTAAATTATTTTGATTCACAATGCCGCACAGCTTCTAGTTAACCGCGCGTCCATGGAAAGTCGCACAATCCCGATAGAAGCACACCACAGTAAATAAAAAAAAAGGAAATGATTTAATGTTCCTTTGGTGGCCCAGTGCCATTTGGTCCGCGGTCAGGGGGAGGGGGTTGTGGAGACCACTGATATACAAGACGTTAAATAGAAACTTCAGTTTAGACGTCACCTCTTGCAGTAGCCGACACTGCTGTATCTCAGCCCAACACTGCTGTAGTTCAACTCGCATTCAAATCTGCCACTGTGCACATGGTTGGCGCCTAAGAGACCAACGCCCCCGCTGCTCCCTGGACATGTGCACGTGGCGTAGGTCAACTTGGCGAATTCAAAATCATTGTTATAGTCCCCAAATTTCTCTCTCGTCTGCCACTTTCAAAAACTGATCAGCTAGCTACAGCCATGAGGATGTGACACGATGTCAGCTTGCTACAGCCATGAGGATGTGACACGATGTCAGCTAGCTACAGCCATGAGGATGTGACACGATGTCAGCTAGCTACAGCCATGAGGATGTGACAGGATTCCAGCTAGCTACAGTCATAAGGATGTGACAGGATTCCAGCTAGCTACAGTCATAAGGATGTGACACGATGTCAGCTAGCTACAGCCATGAGGATGTGACACGATGTCAGCTAGCTACAGCCATGAGGATGTGACATGATTCCAGCTAGCTACAGCCATGAGGATGTGACACGATGTCAGCTTGCTACAGCCATGAGGATGTGACACGATGTCAGCTTGCTACAGCCATGAGGATGTGACACGATGTCAGCTTGCTACAGCCATGAGGATGTGACACGATGTCAGCTAGCTACAGCCATGAGGATGTGACACGATGTTAGCTTGCTACAGTCATGAGGATGTGACACGATGTCAGCTAGCTACAGTCATGAGGATGTGACACGATGTCAGCTAGCTACAGCCATGAGGATGTGACACGATGTCAGCTAGCTACAGCCATGAGGATGTGACACGATGTCAGCTTGCTTCAGCCATGAGGATGTGACACGATGTCAGCTTGCTACAGCCATGAGGATGTGACACGATGTCAGCTTGCTACAGCCATGAGGATGTGAAACGATGTCAGCTTGCTACAGCCATGAGGATGTGACACGATGTCAGCTAGCTACTTCCACCTTGACCGTTAGGTCAGCCACCGCTTTGATCAAGTTATAAACTTCGTTGTTGCGATGACTCTTGGGCAGGTCTTGAATGCTAAATGTGTCGACAGGCTTAAACGACCTATGTCCAGGGTTTTTGGTGTAGTTTTCTTTAAGCTTAAGAACATTTTCCCCACATTCTGAAATTCTCATGATACCTGCAGTGTGGAGAAATAATATAGTCTAAGCTTGATGACGCAATTTGGTAGGCTCCGCCCACCACAGTATCCATGGCGTCATTCCGCCATCTTGAGTGTAAATATTGGGAGCTTTAGTGTATACGTCATTTGGTATAAATGACGTATATTAAACCGACAGTTGGGAACACATGTTTTGTTTTATAATCAGTCGAGCTCTGTGCATCATAGGATGCGGATGCATGTATTAGTAGAGTCTAGCTTTGGGCGTCTATGTAGATGGATGCATATTTACAGTTTGCTATTGTACTCCTCCTGATTCTACCTTTATGTCAGTTCATGTTCAAGTATTAAATGATTGTTTGATGTTACTTCACTGGAGTTAACTTCGTGATTTATGTTGTCTGATTTATTACACCTTCTACAAGCATCATCATTAAAAGGATCCGTAACATGCAGAAATTAGAAAATAGATTGTTAGACATATTAAGTGATACCTTCAGACACTAGAAAATAGATCGTTAGACATATTAAGTGACTGATTTGTGTAGCATATTTTTTAATGAACTACTTTTTAAAAAAAGGTATAAAAAATTAACTTACCAAACTCGAGACGGTGCTGATGGGGTAGAGATGGTTTTCTTAATCTGTAACATTAATCTCAGATTATTAAACATAATCTTTTCGTTTTATCATTTAGCTATTTGTTTTTATCCCATAATTTAGCTCAGTCAATTAAATGTTAATTTAAAAAAAATATTTAACCAGAAAATGGTATTTGTCCAGTTTTTGTTCAAGTTGTACAGAAAGATTAAAAAAACAAAACAAAACAACACAAGAATGTACACATTTTTATGTACATATTTTATAATTTATTTAAAAGTTATTATATTTTATTGTTGATCGATTTAAAAAAAAATAAAATGACCTTTCTATGGTTCTGTTGTTGGTCTTTTCCAAGAACCGATCCTATTATCAGATTGTTACACTTGTGGCTAAAAATAAAAATGTATTATATTAATTATAAACATGTAGCCAAGTTTTGGGAACAAATTAGGTGCTCAGACAAATCATTTATATTTAAGTCTTATTTTATATGAATGTTAACAAAATATCTCCGTATTATCAGCTATTAAAAGCAAACAAACAAATACCAAGATGGCTGTCTGTCTGACATCGACACTGACATCAATAATGTCCTGGCTTACAATTGGAGGATTGTATCCAAGTTCCCATCATGCCATAAAACAGTTCAGTATAAGAGTGTTCGGTATTAAGCAAGGGGAAATAAGCAGCAAAATGGAATAGTTTTTAACAGTTGCTTCCCGTGATGCGAATCAAAACAAACCGGAAACATACTTCTATAACTTACTTCTATAACTTATAGTCTTAGCAATTTACAACACGACACAGTTTATACGGACTATCCCATCACTAATATGAACGGATATATACAGAACCAAGTGGCGATATAAGCAATTCCAAACTATGCACCATCACACGGCCGCCCAATCTCAGGGGGCCGCATCTCCCAGTATCTTTATTGAATATAAACAAGGCCAAGGCGAGCACCGATTCATTATTAGCCCGGGGCCGTCACGAGTCTAGAGCCGCCCTTGCGTATCCATTTATTGGGCTCTTTTGAGCGTAAAACATAATAACTTAAAAGTGTAATCGTTAGATTTCATTTCGGTGTGGAGAAATAGGCCTAGTATAGCCTAAGCTTGATGACGCAATTCGGTAGGCTCCGCCCACCGCATTAGCTATGGCGTCATTCCGCCATCTCGTGTTGTAGTTTATTGTAGATTTTAGTGTATACATCATTTGGATCAAATGACGCATATTAAACCGACAGTTGGGAGCACATGGTTTGTTTTATAATCAGTTGAGCTCTGGGCATCATAGTATGCGGATGTCTTTATTAGATAGTCTAGCTTTGGGCATCGATGTAGATGGATGCATGGTTACAGTTTGCTATTGTACTCCTCCTGATTTCACCTTTATGTCAGTTCATGTTCAAGAATTAAATGATTGTTTGATGTTACTTCACTGGAGTTAACTTCATAATTTGAGTTGTCTGAATTATTACACCTTCTACAATTATTATCATTATAACATTCCCGTAACAGTTGAGGCCCAGAAGAAAATAAAGGGTTCCTTAAAAAACTAAGAGATTCATGTAAACATGTTTTAAAACTGGTCTGTGTGGTGCACCCTTCCGTAATCCCGCCCTTGCTTACAGCTCAAAATTATTTTTAGACGTTTCAAAGTCTGAGTACATACGCACACACACACACACACACATACATATATATATATATATATATATATATATATATATATATATATTGTCACAGAGTGACTGTGTGCGCTGTTAGTTTGGATAACGGTATGGTATGTATGAGCAGGGGAGAACACGAATGTGTAACTGGAGACTGAGTTGTATTATCTGTGGGTGTCTGTGTGTGTGTAGATGGACTGTGTGTACAGTTAGTTGATGTCCAGTTGTTGAGCGAGAGTCGTTCTTTGGCCCAGTTATTAGAGTAGACTTGGTCAGTTAGCTTTTGTAGTCATTGTTTTATAAAGGATACCGTGATGGTGCTAATTAAAGAGTGATTTGTATCTTCAAAAGGTTTTTGTTGATTTTGTTACACGTGTTTTCTTTTGTGTTAGCTGGTCAGTATATAAAAGGCTACGGAAGTTAAAATTACATTGTGATATATATATATATATATATATATATATATATATATATATATATATATTACATTTCTTTATGATTATCGATCTATCAGTAGAATTGATTCATGTCAATGTCAACACATAGAAGCTTCTATCTACAAATAATTCATTTCAAGACATGATTCCCCCCCCCCCCTCCATCGGTACTCTGTGTTTTACTGGTCATCAATAATAAAATTGATAAACATGAATTAATGAAGTCATGTAATATCAATTTAAACTCGCATAAATAATGAGGAGCAATTAGTTATAATATTTAAGACTACAAACTAGAGGTGGGTCTACTTACCAGCTATCCTCGATGTCACACCATCTCGACAGTATTCGTTTATCAAATGATGCCTGTAGATATAAGGGTATGTTCAGTAGCAAATACCAACGATGTTATTTTATTTACAACGTGAAGTAAATAAGAAGTGAGGTAAAAATAAACCTCAACAGTTTGTTGTAGTTACGATCAGGGTTAAACTTCACGGATGACGTATCATGAACCAAAAATAACTTTAATGGAATACCACCAAGGATCTTCCCCCCCTCCCCCACACTTGCCCTTTCACCCCAGTCGTTCCTGGAAACTGATGACAGATTATAGATTGGTACACGCGCCAATCTTCGATGTATCGAGAGCAGTGGTTCTATAAGCGTGGTCTCGAAGAAAATGGAGATTAGGACCAAATAATAACTCGAGTTCTAAATTTATTGCTAAACTAAAAGTTTGTTTGTAAATAAAAAAAAGATAAAATCTACCCTAAATTTAAAAATAATTGACTTTATACTTTGTTTTATCGCAATATTAAATTACAGAAGGTTCATGGTGACTCACAAAGAGTAAACGTTTTGAGAAGCACCGTTATAAAGCACTAGTTAACGCTTGAAAGGGCATATTACTTGACATTGTATTGCAGCTACGTTATGTAGTTTATGTCCTACAGTATAAATCATTTTTCAACCAAAGTATACTCTCTGATAACATTTCTACTTGGATATCGCTGTTTGTCTAAGGAATAACAATAGAAACATTTCGCTTAGAGGATATAATTTATTAAAATGAAATTCTGTTAAACAGCTTGGTTGCACTGCGCTCTATATCAGTTAAATATAGAGCTTACTGATTGGTCGCCGCATGTGTCGCAACATTCAGACCTGTCCATTCTTTATCGGTGTTTTTCCAGTTCTATGTAGGAAATCTTTCTGTGTGTCTTCTTTTATCTTTTTTCTAATATCAAGGTGTTGTCTGCAGCTAATCTTATCCCTGTGATGATCCACAACAATCAAGGCGCTTCTGAGCACACTCGAACTGTTAAGTCATTTCATAGCAAATCGCTAAGGGCATGGGGGCACTGATCTGTGATCGAAGACGCCCCCTTTTGGCGGGCTAACAGCATCCAGCATTAATGACTGAACAAATAGTTTATTACTGTCAAACAGTTCAGTCTTAAAGAACGACTACATTTCAGGTGTGTGTGTGTATTTGTGTGTGTATTTTCATACGTGTTTGTGCTTTTAAGTATTTGAGTATTTGCATGTTTCTATGAATCCTACTGACATTTTAATTGAATCGCTGAAACCGTTAATACAACCTCTAGGTTGAACGTTTGACAGGTGCAAGGTTTTCAAGTTCAACGGAAGTCGTCTAAGCCTCTTAGCAGACTGATAATAGCTGCAAAGTGTAAAGTACAATGTTCAGGATTAACGAATAAGCTACAACTTAGGCCCCCACTTTCTCGGGGGCCCCAAAAATGTCCGAGTGAGCAATTTTTATACAAACTTAAGAATTTAGCACTGACATACAATATGTGGGCTTAAAAAGTGCCCCATATCTCTAATAGGTTAGGGCCTTATCACGTCTAAATCCGATCCTGAATTACAGTACACGCTTGTCTATTGTCGTTGTTAGGTCGCATAACTGTCAAGCAGAAATTGACACAGTTAAAGGGCAAAGGACATTGGAAAAGAATAAAACACCAAGCAATCAATTGTATTACGGGTCTCATTATATCCCCCCCCCCTCCAAGGCCGCTACTGCTGGTAGTCAGATGTGGGCATCACCAGAATGTCTGGCTTATCAACCCCTAACACCGAACTCCTGTTTTTTTTTTGTGTGTGCAAATAAATAAATACATTACACGCAGCTGTTCAATCCCATTACATCTGGGGGGGGGGGAGGTCAGGGGTCAGTGGTCAGGAAGTAGTTCAACTACTGAGATGTCATGTGTCAGCAGCAGACGACCATTGATACTGAGATGTCATGTGTCAACAGCAGACGACCATTTCCTTACGTCTGCTTCAGTCCATTCAGAATGGGAACTTCCAATGTTTATGCAGAGTTTTATTTTCATTGTCCAACTTCTTCATGACATAGGGTCTATAATTAGACTTGGTAATGGAAGACTACTGTTAAAAATAGGTTGTCTTCTCATCAGACGAAACAAATAATACCAATATTTTTTTTAGATATAAACAAAGGTTTAAAAAAACAAAAATAAAGCAGAGAAATATTTGTGAAAATGTAAAATTTTTCTGTAGTTGTATTTTGGTCACAGAACTAGACAAGGGGTGGGCACATTTTTTTTTAACCATGGGCCACAATGTGTACATACATTTGACAGATTAGCCGTATTATTTCCTGATGTCCGGATCAAGAGCGGCGGAAA